>CM057338.1:461123995-461371495 GCA_030015575.1 Agapanthus africanus
AAACTAGTAACCAATTTAAGTTTTTCATTCCACTAACAAGTTAATATTCTCATTAAAACCACAATCTAGTGTTACAAATATTAATTGTAATTTTATCTCACCAATATATACAATATATAGAAATCTAGTTTGCAAAATGGATTAATTTAAACAATTTTGGATAAACAATTTACAATATATCATCCATACAAGGTTTTCCACTTCTAAAAATGTTAAACTAGTTATTATAACCCTACTTAATTAATAAAAACTATAACTTAATTTTATAAACCCTAACTTGAATTTTAAAACTTGTAGATAGAAATTATTTATTAAATCTAATTATGCTTAAATGAAACATCTAATAACAATAAATCAAAAGAAGAAAATTTATACCTCCACAACATGAAATCCAAACATGAAAATAAGCCTCCAAAATGAATGCTTTCCATCTCCAAAATCCATGTAAAGATGAGCAAAGAATAGACGG
Organism: Agapanthus africanus; assembly: GCA_030015575.1. Lineage (NCBI taxonomy): Eukaryota > Viridiplantae > Streptophyta > Magnoliopsida > Asparagales > Amaryllidaceae > Agapanthus > Agapanthus africanus. The sequence continues at coordinate 461,124,465 of CM057338.1, forward strand.
TAGGAATTAATTAGGATTTTGTGGGTTTTTTTATTGAATTTTTGATGAATTTTGATGATTTTTAATACAAAAATGATGGGGGAAAAATTTTGGGGCTTCCCATGGTGGTGAGGCCGGACATGAGGTGAGGAAAAGAGAGGAGAGTGAGAAAAGGTGAAGAAAAGTGTAGAAGGTTTCGCAAAAATATCACACAATTAAGTCTTTTCATGAATTTATTTAAAAATTCTTTATTTTCTTCACTCCATTTGACCTAGAATGGTCTAGAACCATTGTAAAATTTTGAAAATAAATTTTGCATGAAAAACACTTGATTCTAATATGTAATGGTTCACTTTTTGTAATTAAACCCATTCAAATTTGTAATTTACACTAATTTAGTGTATAAATAAAGCTTATGTTAATATTTAAAATAATTAATTTAAGAAAAATATTTAATTAAACTAAAAATTTACAAGTGGCTAAGTAAACACCATTTACTAGTAATAACATAATTAAAATAGGTATTTTTAAATTTATAGTGAAAAAAATTACGGTTTAGTTTTATGAAAACTACGTTTTACTTTACCGAAAATTATAAAATTCACCTAAACGATTTTATTTATTTAATTATTTATTTTTAAAATGTTACAATCTTCCTCCCTTTAAGAAATTCGGTCCCCGAATTTAAATTAAAACTCCCCCCAATTACTAAAACATTCAGCCAAAACACTCAAATCGTCGGGGCTCCGAAATCATCAATACATAACTAAAATCAACTCCGTCAAGCATAACACAATCATCGGAGTTATGGCGAAAATAAAATATCAAAACCCAATACGAAAACCAACATAATATACATCAAAACTACAACTTATATATTGTGCGCATCATAGTAAAATCGTCCAAATATCTGGATAAAGAAGCATGCAAGAACCCCTTTTGAAAATCGCCGTGTGATGCACGTGCCACGGCATAAGTAGCGGACGTTTATTTAAAAAAAATAGCTATATATATATCTTTTATTTAACATACACGTCCCGCCTGGTTACCAAATCAATTTTAATGATTATAAAAACATACTGATCAAACTGAAATCAATCCTAATCACATCATAAAAATATCATGTGTGTCCGGAGCGCACTGAAATCGAAACCAAATACAGATACCACGAATTCACACAAAAACAAAACTGAGTGCAACAGGTGTGCACCAAAAACATCTGTCAAGTGCAACGGGCGTGCACGACTCTAATATCAGGTGCATCTAATCTGCACAAAACCACGATTTAGTGCATCTGGTGTGCACAAATCGTATCGGTGCACTGAATGTGCGCAAGAATCTCAATCAGGTGCACATGGTGCATGAAAACATACACCGAATATCAAAATCGAAATCACAGTACGAAAATGCATGAAACTAGGTCGAAGTGTATGTCAAAATCATGTGTAACCCATATGCACGAAATCAAATCAAAATCTCAAAATGTATAAAACCAAATCGAGTGTACTGGGTATGTACAAAACAACATCAATACAACTGATATATGAAGCACGAATAGAATGTAATGAATGCACACATAAGAAATACCAATCGTAGAACAAAATCCTCAAAATACCAAAAAAAGATCCAATCAACGGAAATATGAAATTCAAATCATCAAATCACAATCGTAAATACTATCGTCAATGTGCGCCTCTTTCCCCCTTTCCTCTGGTGTCGACTGCTTCGAACTTGTCTCTTCATAGGTGTGCCGACTGCGCTACCAACGACAATACTCATATCTAAAGTCTCCCACGTAGTCGATCACTTCACCTGATATCCGAACTACATTAAACTTTTCGATCGATCCATCAAAATCCCATAATTCCCCGAGAGCTCAACACTCAAGTATAGTTTAAAAATATCCGGTACATACCCCAGCATCGATGGTCCAGCCGTAGAAGGGCAAACCCAAGCCTCATTAATGGCACTGCGGAACTGCCGTAAACCCTAAGGTTCAAGGGCGTTCTCGTGGTCATTATGAGTTAGGGTTTCATTCTTCTAGAGGGTCCATCGAAATACCTGCATGTTCTTCCGAATACTTTAAACTTGGGAAAATGGGTTTCTGACAATCTTTCGAATTCTTTAACTTCGTCTGGACGGCATGTGAATACCCTTCTCCCGCACGCTAAACAATGCTTCAATCCTTAAGAATAACCGATACCCTAATGGTTATCGCATTCGAGCCGCAGCTCCTTCTTCCCGTGCGCCCGTGGTAACAGAAACCACCCTCCGATATCGACGAAGATAGATCAAATGAACGAATGAAATGCGGTGCAAACAAATGTACATCCTAAGGCTACTTAAGAAGAGTAGCGTATCGTAAGTATGCCACGGATCATACCCATGGTACGTCACTCTACCTAAGTCGCCTACTCCATCAACCAAGGGTCACCCTAGACATATACAAGGTTAAACCTAGCGCTCTGATACCAACTTTGTCACGACCCGAAAGTACGGAACGTGACTGGCACTTAGATTACGAAGCGTCTAGAGGCGCAACGTAACCTAAGTAAGCCGAAGCCCAGAAATCTAAACCATAAAAAGAAGAAGAAGTAAAGGAAAACATGTAGAAAACAAGTTTAAAAACAACATCCAATTTTCTCAAAATTTCAGCAGAGTCTCCTTTGTAAAAACTGGGCCCAAACAAGAATAATATATATACAAACAATAAAAAGCATCCCCAAACGGGAGCTAGCTCTACGCCAAAAGGCGGAAACAACCCCATCAATACACAATAGTATACAACGCCAAAGGGCGAGGCTCAAAACTCAAAAGAAAACAAAACCACCAAATATCATAATAATACAAGCGCGGCTCTAAGGTCGAAATAAACAACTGATCCAGTAAACTATCAAGTAATACAATTTTGGTTGATGGAGCTTTCTAGATACAAATGAAATAATAAAAGTATAATGGCGGTCCAGATACAAGTGAACCAACCTACCGTGCAAATCACCCTGAGTGAAAAGATGTGCCAGCAAGTTGCTAGGAAAAACTGTACATCGAACCTGTAATAAAATTTGGCACAACGGGGGTGAGTTGCCAACTCGTGAGTAGAAGATATCTGCGAAAAGAAATCGAATGCACGACGCTGTCCTAGGTCATAATAATATACTAATATACTACTAGTCATCAAGTAAAGGCAGGATAATAAGCAACGTGTAAGTGCAAATGCTCCGTGCTTGTATCAGTGCCTCATATAGAACTATGTCATGTGAATGAGTATGCATGCACCATGAATGTGAAATAACCAATCCTGAAATCTAGATATATCTGTATAAGAAATCTTTCACTTTTATTATGGTAAAATGTGTATAGAAATCTGAAATATCAACGATGAAATCCATGCAAATCCGTGTCAAGTATCGAGACAAAACATGTAAATCTCAAGTCTCAATACCTCATAATCTCAATGTCTCATAGTCTCAATATCTCGGGATCCGTTAGTCCGGATCGGCCCATATCATCAAATCTCACGACAACGGTCGGTATCCTCCGGATATTCGCCGCGCCAGACATCACCAGTAGGTAGTCCTCCCCTGCCAGGCTCATCGTCTACAACTCGATCTTCTTGCCCCGGGGTACCATACCGGGTCCACCATGTACCCGAGACGGTTCATCCACTCCTCGAATCGGGTCTCAAAATCCAACAGAAAACATGAAATCTCATGGTGTACGACACATACATCATGAGAAAACCGCATCTTATGTTTTAAAAAGAGAGGAGGAGAGAGAGAGAAGTTTTTATATATTCTTGCGGTTTTCCCCAAAAATCCAGAAATCTCATAGAAATCCAAAATTCCAAAATCATGAGTAAGTATATGATAAGTGTCGGCATATGCCCCATAATACTGCATGATAACATGAAAATGCGAATGCATGAAATGTCTAAGTAATAAATACCATGTCTATACTAACACCAGAGAATAATCACAATATTATATCGAACTAGCTGTTAGCTTATTGTATCAATAAAAGATAATATGATCTAAAGTGTACGTGACATAGCAATTACCGATGATGATGTGTGTGAGCCGGCAAATAAGTGTGCGTGGAATATGCGCATCATCGGTAATGGTGCTGGTGTCCTAACAGGCAAAGTTTTATTCTGATTATAGAAACATATGAATGAACATGCACCATTATGATTACGGTATGAATGTAAAGACGGATGTGTAATAACCACTCATCTGTGATATACAAGTATAACTACAACTATATGACTCGAGCCTAAACTAGTGTCCATCTAACCTCCCAAGGAACTAAACCTAAGAAACTAGTCAATAAGAAATAAGAGTCCACCTAAAGACTGAATCCATATCTCTAATAGTCGGATATCCAGCCTCAATAGCGTCACGTACGTAGTACGGCTTCCTCGAATCAAGAGTGCGGATCAATCATCATATCTGTACCTCGTACGGTAAAATCCATCGTACGGCATCCCAATATCGGGGTACGGGTCAAGTATCACCTACGTGTCTCATCATTCGTATAATATCATCATCAACACATGTCAAGATCAAGGTGCTATACTGTAATCGCATGCTTCAATCATATATCATTGTCAGCATAAATAATCATCGTTAATTTATCCTCAGAAATATCATGTCATATGTATCATATTGTGATTAAGTCACACTTAGATCATATCGTAATCAAGTCACACCTATATGATATCGTAATCAAGTCACACATATATGATATCGAAATCAAGTCACACCTATATAACGTCGTAATCAAGTCACACCTATATGATATCATATCAGAATTTCAGGCACAGGTTACGGTCCGGGTTCTATTTTAGAGTCCCATATACTTCAATATCATCACCACCCTTTATTATTTATGTATAGCTAATCATTATCTCATTTTCTAATGATCCCTTAACATCATAACACGACCGTAAGGCCAAGAATCACTGCATCAAGCCCAGTAATATTGTTTCATCCCCGTGTATCATATCACATCCTTGTATCACATATACGTATTGTGTATATATATATATATATATCTATACCTAGTCCTATATATATATACACATACACGTATACACCACGTCGAGTCTCAGTGCGTGTGTGTGTGTATCTACCTGAAACCTACGAATCTCCTCCAAGATATTCATCCTCGGGTAAGGTCTTTCTAAATCAATCTAGTCCAACCTAAGGTCACTACTAGGGTCTTACTCACCGAAATTCTAAGGTCACGTCTGGCTTCCTAATGACAATAAGTACTATCCTTATTCTACGTTTGCGGGGATGCTAAACGCCATCCACCCGACTTCCCCCCGTAGATATACATCTACTCACCTGGTCCTTGTCTGACGAAGACGGTGTCGCCATCCTCTTCTTCATCGCCCGCAGTCCACGTGAGGGGTACCTATACGCAAACACATATAATATCGTAAACTGAATCATGGACAACATCAAAACGACACACGAACCGCGCATAGGTTAAAACCTATGTCTCACTCATGCAAAAGAACCAAATATCGCTCGATATCGGCGTACAAATGCCGATTGATCGAGATAAGCATCAACAAACAACTCATAGTTATAAAACTCATTACTTATAATATAAAACATGATTTAATTCATCGAAACCCTAAAAATCGATCAAATCGTCCGATTCCGTAAAACCTGAAAACACCAATTTACCGTTTTACTTCAAAACTTGATGTTTAAAAGAAACTAATGGTCATAGTATTCATTAATTAGCATAACTAGACTATATAAACCATCACTATATTTTTAACACCCTAATTTATATTAGTTTGAAAATTCTAGTTTGCAAACTTGCCCGATTTCGATACTTTTAAGGAAAATTTCACAATATCACATCTAAACTAGATTTTGCATGAATTAATGCATTAAACTAAAATTCATGATGATAATAATATAATGAAATCATAATTTAGATTTTAAACCTCATTTATTTAAGAATTTCCAAAATCTAGTTAGCAAAAATAGCATTTTTATTAGTATTTTTCAATTATCAATAGAAACTAGTAACCAATTGAAGTTTTTCATTCCACTAACAAGTTAATATCCTCATTAAAACAACAATCTAGTGTTACAAACATTAATTGGAATTTTATCTCACCAATATATACCATATATAAAAATCTAGTTTGCAAAATGGATTAATTTAAACAATTTTGGATAAACAATTTACAATATATCATCCATACAAGGTTTTCCACTTCTAAAAATGTTAAACTAGTTATTATAACCCTACTTAATTAATAAAAACCATAACTTAATTTTATAAACCCTAACTTGAATTTTAAAAGTTGTAGATAGAAATTATTTATTAAATCTAATTATGCTTAAATGAAACATCTAATAACAATAAATCAAAAGAAGAAGATTTATACCTCCACAACATGAAATCCAAACATGAAAATAAGCCTCCAAAATGAATGCTTTCCATCTCCAAAATCCATGTAAAGATGAGCAAAGAATAGAGGGTAGGAATTAATTAGGATTTTGTGGGTTTTTTTTATTGAATTTTTGATGAATTTTGATGATTTTTAATACAAAAATGATGGGGGAAAATTTTTGGGGCTGCCCATGGTGGTGAGGCCGGCCATGAGGTGAGGAAAAGAGAGGAGAGTGAGAAAAGGTGAAGAAAAGTGTAGAAAGTTTCACAAAAATATCACACAATTAAGTCTTTTCATGAATTTATTTAAAAATTCTTTATTTTCTTCACTCCATTTGACCTAGAATGGTCTAGAACCATTGTAAAATTTTGAAAACAAATTTTGCATGAAAAACACTTGATTCCAATATGTAATGGTTCACTTTTGATAATTAAACTCATTCAAATTTGTAATTTACACTAATTTAGTGTAAAAATAAAGCTTATGTTAATATTTAAAATAATTAATTTAAGAAAAATATTTATTTAAACTAAAAATTTATAAGTGTATAAATAAACACCATTTACTAGTAATAACATAATTAAAATAGGTATTTTTAAATTTATAGTGAAAAAAAAATTACGGTTTAGTTTTATGAAAACTACGTTTTACTTTACCGAAAATTATAAAATTCACTTAAACGATTTTATTTATTTAATTAATTATTTAATTATTTTTAAAATGTTACATCGCTGCAACAGCTGGCTCATCCATCCGCACGATAGACAATCAATCATCAAGAATAGACGGTACATTAATAGTCATCACATTCTGGCTGGGCTCTAGCAGTGGCCTAATCATCTGGTGTGGATCTTCTCTTGTGTCAACAAGAAATCCTAGTCAAACAATATGTCACAAGTTTGTATGTAACCGAAGTACGCCCTGGTCAGTCCTCGTCCATGACGAGCTCGGGCTGACCGCATCTTCAACCACAGCTCTCTCTCTACTCGTGTAACCGTGGTAACGGAAACCACGATCAAACAACGATGAGTATAGCTCAAGGAACGAATAGAATACGGTGCAAAAGAAATGTATATCCTAAGGCTTTTTAAGCAGAGTAGCGTATTGTAAGTATGCCGCGGAGCATACACACTGTACGTCACTCTACTTAAGTCACTTACTCTATCAACTAAGGTCAACCTACGCGACGAAAGTTCGGGTCTAATGCCCCCTCGGCAAAGTCTAAGTTCCATAAGGTCAAGCCGAGGTTCTAAATATAAATATATGCCCTAAACTCCACATAGTCAAACCTAGACTCAAACCAAGGTTAAACCTAGCGCTCTGAAACCAACTTTTTCACGATCCGGAAAAAGGCACGTGACTGGCACTTGAATCATGTGAAGTCTATAGGACCACACCTAATTCAAGTAAGCCAAAAGCCTAGAAATCTAAACCTTTTAAAGGGAAAAATAATGGAAGTGCTGTTTTGAAATAAGGTTTACTGAAATCAAACCTATTCTTATATATACATAAGTAGTAATATATGAAAACGCTATATTTGTATCTAATTTGAAAACCCTTTTTGTCGTTGAAATTTGGGCAGCACCTCCTTTGTAATTTTTAACTCAAAAATAAATACAAGCAATAATATATATGGCATCCCCAAGCGAGAGCTAGCTCTTCGCCAATTGGCGGAAATAACCATACAAGTAAAGAAAATATACAACGCCGAAGGCGAGGATCAAAACTCAGAAAGAAAGCGAGAAAACTAAGCATCAGGAAAACCAGAAACAACAATAACTACATAAGCGCGACTCTAAGGCTGAAAGAATATACAACTGTGGGTTTTCTAAGTCTACTAAATATACAAGTCTGGTTGATGGAGCTTGCTAGATACAACTGAAATAAATAAAAATACAATGGTGGTCACAATGCAAGTGAACCCACCCACCAAAGCAATCACCCGGAAGGAAGTAGTATGCCAACGAAGCCGCCATGGAACCTGTACGGCTAAACCTGTAAGAAACTGTGGCACAACGGGGGTGAGTTGCCAACTCGCGAGTAGAAGACATCACCGAGTAGAAACCGAATGTACGACGATCTCCTAGGTCATACAATAATGTACTCATAATATACACTGAAACATCTAGTAGTGGCAAGGGTAATCATCTAAACATAAATGTAATACCGAGTACTCGTGTCAGTGCCTCAAGTAGAAACATGTCATATATATAATGTACGAATGCATCGAGAATGAAATCAGAATATATCTGTACGAGAAAGCTAAGTTCTTATCTCAGTAAGATTTGTTGTATAAAAACTGGAGTATCATCAATGAAATCGACAGAAATCCGTGTCAACATCGACACAAAATCCTTAAATCTCGGGTTCTGTCAGTCCGGATCGGCCCATATCATCCAATTTCATGACTACGGTCGGTATCCCCCAGATATCCGCCGCGCTAACTATCACTGGTAGGTAGTGCTTCCCTGCCAGGCTCATCGTCTACAACTCAAGCTTATTGCCTCGGGGTACCTTACCGGGTCCATCATGTACCCGCAGATGGATCATCCTACTCCTCAAATCGGGTCTCAAAAACCAAGCTCAGAACCGAGAAAACATCATGGTGGACATGAAACATCATATCAAGGAAAACCACATCATTCTCTTTTCAAAATAATCATAAGTTTATAAAACTTCACATGCAGTTTCCTAAATTCAGAAATCTCATGAAAGATCCAAAATCTCAAATCACGAGTCAGTGAACAGTGAATATCGGCGTAAAGCCACACAATAGCATATAACAGAATGAATTTATGAATGCATCGTGTAATTAAGTAAGGAATGCAATATCTAGGCTAGCATATGAGACCAAGCATACTAATAATATATTTAAACTATCAGCTAGCAGGTTGTACCAATGAGGTGACGTTTTCTAAGGCGTACATGATATGGCAATTACCGATGATGATGTGTGTGAGCCGGCAAGCAAGTGTAAGTGAAATATACGCATCATCGGTAATGATGCTGGTGTCCTAACAGTCGAGATCATAAAAGCTAAAGAAAACACATGCATATATATGAAGTGCGATGAGAGCAATATGAATATAACAGAAAATGAATACCAAACGCAACAATAGGGGATAAACATATAGGTATACGAGTCATACAGTTTTTGTGTTTTGAATAGCACGAATCGTGGTTTTTTAGAAAAGTAGGGACTGCAGCGTTTTGAGAAAACGGAAGGCCTTTGAAAATACTCACGATTCGTTAGTTTTGAACATAGGTATGACTTAAGCCAGGTCTAGCATCTATTTAACAACTAAGAGACTAAACTAAGGAACTAGTCAGGGGATAAGAAAATCTACATATATTTCGAGTCGATACACCTAGTAGTCGGCGATCCAGTCTCCTAGCGTTACGTACTGTATAATACATAGTACGGTATCCTCGAGTCAAGAGTGTAGATCAATCATCTTATACATCTCGTACGGTAATATCCATCGTACGGCATCCTCAAAATCGAGGGTACAGGTCAAAATCATACATAATATCATCAGTCGTACAATATCACGATCACGGGTACGGTTCTAAATTCTCGTACGTTCAATTATCACCAATTCACATATTATCGCATGTATGAATACATATAGCCCAATGATCCATTATAATATCATATCGTACACAGTATCACGACTCGATCACATATCAGAAATCTCACGGCATCATGCCCTATCATATCGGCTCATCTCCACAATATATACTATCCTCATCTCACGTGTGTGTGTGTGTATATACACACACACACACACACACACAAACATACACTAACACATATATATGTGTGTGTGTGTGTGTGTGTGTGTGTGTAGACACACACACACATAGATACCAAGTGTGTGCATGTGTGCGACTAAGTAAACCGACATCTCACGACTAAGAGTAAACTATCCTATAAGTAGGCTAAATCTAATCTATAATCTCCTTGTAACCCTATTTACTAGGTATCCAAGTCTCGCATAAACGTAAATAATATATAACCTGTTCTACGGTTGTGGGGGTGCTGTACGCCATCCACCCGACTTCTCCTGTAGATATACATCTACCCACCTTGATTTTCGCTTGCCGAAATCGATGATGCTTGTTTTCCCTTGTCATCCTGAAGCCCACACGAAATACCTATATATCACAAAATACATCATATCACATCAAAATCCGATTCAAAAACCGGTACGACACGTGAAGTGCTCATAGGTTAGAACCTATAGCCTACGCATACGAAAACAATCATAAAACCCTCGTTGTTGACGTACAAACGTCTAACGACTAAATCCACATTCAAATACCAAAAACCAAGTTTTAGAAATCGAAAAACCATTGCTATTATTAACTCAAACTCTCCCTGATTTTTCCTCAGGTAATCTGGAACAAAACAAACAATACAGTGGCTAAGTTATGAGGAGTGTGAGCTACAGGCCAAAACCCAACATCAAAAGCCAAAATCTTGCCGGTCATTAGTGCTACAGTAACCGTCCCCGCCGGCCCCACTTTTGAATTTTGGTCTCGTCTTTTGGTGGTGGTCTCCTATTGGTCTAACTAGGTCTCCGGGTTTGTTTGATTTTCTTAAAAGGTTCCCAAGTTGCTCCAGATTCCCTGTAGACCTAAAAAAATCACAAAACCGATGTGTGAAAATTCTAGGATCGTGTTTTGGGTTCAAGTCTTGGTTTTGGTCCGGAAAAGAAATCTCTACGGTCATGTAAACCCCCACTAAACCTCAATTACTACTTCACAAGTCACACTTTCTCTTAACCCTCATCTAGAAATTCTCAAGGTTCACTAAACCACATCGGTTTAACTCTAAACTATGATAAGATATGAGGAAAACAAGATTCTACACTAATGGTGTGGAAATATACCTCATTTGGAAACTCAAGAAAGTTCTTGAGTTTCCATAAGTGCTCAAAATCTTGACCTGTTTGGTCCACCATGCTTGTAGTGAGCTTGTGCACAATTTTTGTGAAGAGGATATAAGGTTTTTGTGTGGATTTGGGATGGGTTTGAGGGTGGTAGAGGGTGGAGGAAGAGAAGGAGAATGAGATGAAGAGCAAATGGGAACAAAAGAAAGAGCCTAGAGGTTTCTCACTCTCTCTCTCTCTCTCTCGCATCAACCATGATACTTGTCCCATCACTCTTTCTCTCTCAAAATATCTTCTCTTTTCCATTTAAAACAAAACCAATTTTTTGTGAAATGAAGCATGGTTACAAAACAATGAAATAAGTGTTTGCAACATACTTTGTTGCATGCCATACATATAATTAAGATTAATGCATAATTAGTGAAACACTAATCATGTTTTATATTAATTTAAATATAACTAGTTGTATAATAATTCATAGAATGCCAAAATCACATAAATACCTTCAATCAATAATCCTTATTAATTTACCAAATATTTTCCAAATTATCGATATATAATTATACCCTTTTATTAAAACTAATTGTCATACTTAATAATATTCGTAGAAATTATTATTTTAATTATTTAATTTCCCAAAAAATAATATTTTATTTTCTGAAATGTTACATTTATTAACTTGGTCCCATCAGATATCCAGACAAATTCTAAGACAGGTATCGCTCATTTCGGAAGATAGTATTTCTCCGCGAAGTTGAGATATAGAGAGATGACGATAGAAACATTAGAGCGGATCCACTCACTGAGGCTATTTCTCGAACGCGATAGTTTCACAAACAAGTTTTGCGAGACTTATTAGTAGAGAAGTTGGGTGTTCGGTATCATATGGGCTGTGAGTATGCGACACCGCAATAATTAGCTTTAAGTGCAAGTGGGAGATTGTTGGTTATAGTGCCCTCAAGTCAATTATTGTAATCGCAGGCAGGTGATTGTGATAATTGAGGGAGGACCTATACGGGTAGAACAGTCTTACTCGAGATGATAGTATGCTATCTGGTTTGTCTCTATTATCATGTACATGCATTATGTGGTATTACAGATTACTATTATATGTTGATAGAGCCCATAGGATTCTTGCTCGACTACCAGCATTATGATTGCAATCATATACGTGGGAGTTGGGTGGTCCATAAGCACATCCTTAAATGTCCCTAGTCGAGGGTGTATTGAGACTGGGCATTGATACTCCGGAGTAGACTAGTGTATACTTTTTGAGACCCCGACGAGAGGCGGTGGCCGGTCTCATAAGTCATTGGTGTCAGTTAGTCACCAAAGATAGTATACATGTGCTCATTGGGTTATGAGTTACACTGGACAGACTCACCGGGAACATGCTAGATGGTATTATACCTATTGTCAGATAACAGTTCTCAGGTAACATGAGTACAAGTTAGTTTGTCGACCTGAGATCGTCATTTTTCTCATGTGAGTTCCCACCGTGCTTTGATTACTACCCTACCACGGCTCAAAGGAGTCCTGCAAACAGGTTTTAGTTAGGTACAGTTCCAAGCCACATGGAGGCAATGAGCGGATCGTCGGGGATTCGTCTCTCCCAGTATTGGGGGTTGATGTCGCGTTGTGCACGGGTGGCCATCACTAGAAATTCTTGGCCAAGATAGACGAGAATTACTGATTTGGATCAGTAGTTTCTCAGTGGGTGATGGGCTTCACACCGACACGAAATATTGCATTATTAGGGGTCTGACTTTATCCACCCCCTAGACCCGATATGCAATACTCTTAGACGAACAGACCGGACTATATGGAGATTGTCACAGATAGGCTCAGTAGGGGTTCAGATGAGTTTGCTCGTTGGCCTTTCTTTCGTTCAATACTTGGGTAGCCGTTACGTACATCTAGTGCCACTGATGTGCTTATAGTTAAACCCACTGCCAGCGCATTGACGAGTCTTTAGAGTCCTGCACAGAGAGTTTTCCTGGTTCAGGCGAAATGATGAAGTAGCCGTATTTTGATACATGCAGGGCTCCGATCGAATGATTGTATTAGTTACCCGGACTTTTGATCGGACGGTTGATAATCCTAGCCGTATTAGGATTGAGCCGGATTATTAAATCAGGTATTGATTTAATAATTTACGTATATATATTTCGATATGTATATTCTAGTATTATGTTCTTTGTGTTATTCTATCTCTTTGGGTATTCGTATTTTGACACGAATACGGGTATGTATATACAGTTGAGTGTATTTCGTATTTATACAGAAAACATTTTAGAAGGTGGATACCTCATTTTGGTTTATCCATTTATTAATTTAAATGGAAATGATGTGTAATGGCAGTGAAGAGAGAATGGTGAGAACCGTGCTTGAATAGTATTGACAAATGAATTGAGAATTCATTTGTGCAAACTATTCAAGTATGGCGGCTTTATTTTATTAGAAAATAGTTTAATACAAAACCATACTCTCATTTGTGAGAACACAAGGATGGTTGGAAGATGAAAATCATTCTCACCATTTGCCTCATCTCTCTTCACTAGCCTTTCTTGAGCTCCTCCTCCTTCTTGATCATCTACCCTACCATCTCATGTTTTGAGAACCAAGGGTGGATGAAAGATAGAAATACATTAAGAACAACTTAATACATCCCTAGTCACTCTAGATTAACAATCTAGACTTCCTAGTTGCTCCACTAGATTTTTAGTGTGGAGCTAAAACCAAGAACTACATCTGTCGGGTGGATCATCTTCGACGAAGGAAGACCGGCTTGCAAGCGCGATCCGGAGCAATTGAAAAAAGCTTGAGGATGTGAGTATTCTACATATAGTAAATAAGTTTAGTTCACTAAGTTTTGTTTACAAGTTCTAGCTATTTGGTTCGATTTTTGGTTTGGGAATTTCGACAAACTAGAAATTTTTTGAAATCCATGTTGCCATCTTTGAAAACTAGTTTGCTAGTGTGCCCAGGTTCCCAGCAGGGACTACACCCGTGAGCGCTTTTGTGGTTTTGAAAGAAATGGTTTTTAGAAATAGTGCGCACGCACGCTCTGTCTCATTTTAAATTTATAAACTGCAAGTGCACGGTGCGTTGTAGCGAGCCGGTAAGTACGGGTCAATCAACAGGAAATTAGTGATTAGGAGTTATCGTTAAAGGTTCAAAGAGAAAGAACTGAGTTTGTCACGAAAATAAAGAAAACACGAAATCATAGAACAAGTTAAGAAAACGGCCGTGGCTTCGGTTCAGATGGTTGAATATTGGCAAATTCATTGACGCTCTCTTGATCATGAGTTGGTCCGTCCTTGCGTTGGTTTCAATGTGAAACATGGCTTGTCAAGGCATTTGCGAAGCATAAGTCATCAAGATATCGAAATTCAACTTTAGAAACAAAACGAATCCGTATTGTTCTCACTTACCGTTTGTATGTCCAAGTTTGAAGTATCAACACTAAGCATAAGGGTTAGCAAGCATACATCAATAAAAAATACACAAATTAACACATGAGAGCAAGTGGTTTTAACATTAAACTTGCTAAGTGAGTTTTGATAGTATAGCGTATATGAAATGAAGAAGGGTGTAAATCAACTTGTTAACAAAATACCCTATTTAACACTTAGCAATCTTAACACTAGTTGATTCTAATTTAAACATTGTAAAATGGAGTTTTAGAGAGAGTATGGTATATGATGAGCTTACCAAGTAACCATGAATTCAAAATAGCACATCAAACCAATGCCATAAAACAATCTTGAAATTGTAAGATCATTTTAAGCACATTAAACATTCACAAGAGGAGGAGGAAGGCAAAATCATTCATCTCGTAGCTTCACTATCACCACAACCAAAGAGAATTACACAAACATCATAAAATAGAAAATGAACACAAGATAAGAAAAACATAAAATACAAGAACAAGAAGTTAAACAAAAAGAAAGTGCAAGTTTTTTATTCACAAAAGTGGAGGGCTTAAGCTACAAGCTAGATAGTAACTTCAACCTCCTTCATGGAGAACTTAAGTGAGAGCTCAAAGAGGGAAGAAGAAATAACTATCAAGAGTTACAAACTGTTTTTCTCACTCCAAGAGCTAACCCCCTGAACTTAATCTGAGACCTCTTATATATAGACAACTTAATATCAAAAATTGCATATACAAGTGTACTGAATATATCACAAGGGACCCACCAAACTTGGACGAGCCCATTTGGCTCTGTCTTGGCCGCAATTTGCGGCCAAGAGGAATTAATTGGCGGCCTAAGTGTGGAGTCTGGGGCCCACCTTTTCACTGTAATCTTCTACTCTCAAGAGCATCTCCCTGTTGTTGCAATTTCTTTTAATTCACACATGAGTGAAATCTGAAGCAATGAACAGAGAAGGGATCAAGTGGGTATGTGTAGTGTTTACACTTCAAATCAATTCTTTTCTAAATACTCCACTTGCACATTCACTTGCAAGGCACAATGATGGTGTTTGCCCACTTGGTGATAGTTCATGCCCACTTGGTGCATATGATCCAATACTTGTTCACACTTGTTCACACATAATAATATTGGACCAAAATCAATTATTTATTATACACAACTTAATTTGTTTGCAAAACTCAATGACTTGATCTGTTATCTGTCCCATTTGCAGTTCCGGCTAAAAACCGTCATTTCAGTGTAAGCTATGTACCGTCTCCAGTGTTTTTGCCTGTGTACCTGTAATCTGTACTAATGATCAGATATAGATTAAATAACACTGTTTATTAATAAAATGATAGGAAATGAGTGGTATTAAAATGTAATAAATCATGCCGAACACTCACTTTCATCTGTTTGTGCCTGTTGATGGTATACAAGCGTCAGTCTTCATATATTTGCAGGATAGAAAAGTTTTATTTTATTTTTTTAATTTCTGCGATGCTCTCTCATTTCAGCCTTTTATATTGCGAAAGTCGCGATTGCCCAATCATTTCGGCGAATTTTTTTTTATTTTTGACTCGCTGCTTTTTATTGCGAGCTGCCCCATCATTTTGGCTATTATGCACATATATTTTTTATGACTTGCTGATTTTTATTGCGAGCTGCCACATCATTTCGGTTATTTCATATGCATTTTTTTGTGACATATTTAATTTTTATTACGATCCAGGAACTTGGGATCCGATACCAATCTGGGCATCAGTATCGCTGCAACTGGAATATTACCAGGAGTGAATCATCATATGCCTTGCAAGGACTTGAAGTCTGATACCTGTTTAGGCATCAACATTGCTACAACTAGGATATTGCAAGGAGCGAATCATCATTTGCCTTTGTTGATTTGAACAAAGGTGTCTTAGAAAACAGGGTTAGGATCCTGTCGATTAAGACCTTTTGATTTTATGAGCCGTAAGGGTCTCATAAAGGTATTTCTGCTTATGAGTCGAGAGGTGATTGATGCTGAAAAAGTGTGTATGTGTATGTTGTAAATAACCGCAATCAAGACGGTGTCGCAAATAGCTAACCGCGATGAGTGCGGGTCGTCCGCAGCGAAACAGTGACTTTCTTATCTTGCTTAGACGAGTGGATAAAAGAGATGAGAGATTGTTGTTATTTTAAATTAAGATGGGTAGAAAACTTTATAATAGAAAGGATTGTAGGGTTTATAAGACTTAGTAGTTAATGGATGAAGGTTTATAAATGATTCTTTTTATCTTTTAATAATTTAAAGCTAGAGAGATAGCGAAGAATGTGGATTAGGGTTCTTGGAGGGAATTAGGGTTTTCCACTACTGCCCCTTGTCCTTCTATTGATCTCTATTTATCTCAAGCCATTAACAAAACAAGTATTAACGAATCTCAAATTGTAGTCATGACTATCATTAATTGATAGCGCACCCGATAAGAGGGTTAACATTTATTTTGCTAAATTTTATAAACATTAAAACGTCAAAAGAAATTAAGAGATTTTTCATCCATTATTCTACCCTATCCTACAAACCCTAGCAAGTAAGAATTTACTCGCTTATGGATATTAGCGTAGTAAAATAGAGGTGGAAGATAAATGAAACCATATTAAAATTTAGAAGTGCAGAGAGTAATGCTGAATGTACTGGATAAAAGTAATGCAGAAAAGTAATGCGGAAAGTAAATGCGAAAAGAATTAAAAAAAAGACTACCTTTATTGATCAACTATTGCATTACAAAATTTCTCCTTAAAAAGGTAGATTACAAGAACCCTAGTTTTGCTCGTTGATCTCTCTCTTGAATTGAAAATTTGAATTTAGAATATTGAATTGATAGATAGCTCTCGGTCCTTTATATAGTCTCTGAAATTAGAAACCCTAGATACCATATTGGAGTATGTAACATTACAATCATACCCTGAAATTCCACATCCAACGGCTGCCATATGACCGCGGAACCGCCGCCCCAACCCATGATTGACCGCGGATTCGCCGTCCATTTGTGGGTTTCTGACTTGGGATTTTTTCTGACTTTTTCTCTCGATATTTAAAGATCCTCTTGATATAAAGATTTTGAAAATATTGCTCTTACTCTTTGCCGTTGCTAGATTTCTCGATTTGCTTCTAATATTTGGCAGATTCGATTTGATATTCCTATTTGATGTGGATCTCCTACTTAGATTTCAGACCTGAGCTAATACCCGCACAATATCTCAAATTAAATTGTTAGTAGTATTTGTTATTTTTGAGATATTATTTCAACCGTTTATATGATATGATATCTTAAGAATATTGATTAGGAATATTTGACATGATATGCATATATTAATATGAATATTTTATTTAAATATTATATGCATATATTTTCCCTAATTATACTAATTATAAATGAAGAAATATGTGATAATAATTTTTTTACAAATAAACCCACATTTGTTCTTTATTTACAATTAACACCTTCTATTAGTTAATAATAGTAGGGAAAATATCTATACAAATGTGCAATATTTTTGACTAATCAAGAATATCTCGTAGGTGTATTTTCTCCTTAGGAATTGTGGGGATTCCTAAGTGTATTTTTTCTTGTAAGTCATAAGGATCTTACAAGAGTATTTTTTCCTTGTAAGTCGAGAGGATTTTCAAGTGTCGATCACCATATGAGGATATTTCTTTCCATTGTTAGAACTCAGTTGGAACATATTTTGTTTGTGCCCGTGGATTGTATACAAGAGTCGATATCGAACTACTTGTAGGGAAATTTGGGGGATATGACGGCTTAGGAACAGGTTTAAATCCCTGTAATCTAAGGCTTTTGAATTTTATGAGCCATGAGAGTCTCATAGGGGTATATTCTCCTTAAGAGTTGTTAAGATCTTGTGAGTGCGTTTTCTCCTTAAGAATCATATAGATTCCTAAGTGTCCTTTGTGAGTCGTAAGGATCTCACGCAGGTATTTTCTTCTTATCACGGTTGAGGGAACCTTACAAGTGCACACACTTTTTTGTACAAGATTGTACCCTTTCGGGTTTTCACAAACTCGCCGACATTCCTACTGTTTTTACTTACGGCGTCCTTTCGGGTTTTCATCCATGCACATTTCGCTTGTGGACATACTTTTTTTTGCGAACAGTGGAACTCTCGAAAGTAGCTTCGTCGCAAGTGACCTATCTGATTGCCGGTGGGATTTAGGGATGGCTTCATCGCTGGAGTAATTGTGTAGACGGTGGGACTTGAGCTGCAATCTTCGCCAGTAGGACTTCAATTGCAATGTCGATCTCAAGAAGCATATTAGTTTAGGGACATTGCAGTCCATTATCGCCATGTTTGGGGCGACGCGTTAGTTTAGGGACATTTTGGTCCAACATCCCTGTATTTGGGGCGGAGTGCTAGTTTAGGGACATTTCGGTCCAACATCCCCGTGTTCGGGATGACATGCTAGTTTAGGGACATTTTGGTCTAAACATTTCGGTCCAATGCCAGTTTAAGAACGTAGTGGTCCATCATTACTTTAGGGACATTACGGTCCAACTTTCTTATTCGGTCGGGGAGTTGTATAACTTATCCCTTCTTACGCTTACTTGCTGAGGCGCTGTTGCCTGTCCTTTGTATGCATGGTCACTTCACGCCTTAGGCTACTTCACCCGCTTGGACTGCCTCATTCATCATCACAGCAATCGGGCTGTCTTGCGGGAAATATCGAGCACTTTACACGGTACCTGCTCTCTGCTCATCAATGTCACTTTCTGAAGCTGATGGAGTATCTTCTTCATATACGATGGAACGAGATATAACGTCGCTCTTTCTGCTGTGTCTTCTTCCTCCTTGGAAGAATGAACTTGACTTGGGGGCTTTTCCCCTCATCTGTTTTCAGAGTGGGACATGGCTGTTACACCCCTTCCACGATTTTCGATTCAAGAGGGCTATTTCTCTTGATTGCAGGACTCGCTTGTAAGTCTCTTAATATCCTTTTTGTTCTTTGATGAAATGACCACCTCACATAGAGATTCCTCCGCCAGCGAGCAAGATGCTCCATGCACATATTTTGAGAAGCAAGTATTTGCGTCCCTATCTCTTCAAGGGTAGGACCCGTGCTGTCGCTATTTTGATGACAGGTTACTTCAGATCCGCTCATTTGTTGGTGAGCATTGACGACAAATGCTGCCTTGCCTCCACTTTTCAATATCTTCATCGGAAGAGGAAGAGTTTTGACCCGTCTGATCTAATTGAGCCAGTTTATCTATGAGCTCTTGGAAGGTCGTCGGATTGAAGAAGGCCATATGTAGGAACGCCTTTGAATTTTGGTCAAGGGTAGCTATGAACATTCCCACGGCTGCAGTTTCGTCGATCTACTGCTCACATTTAGACCAGAGATTTTTCCATCGGGTAACTTTTTGAACCCAGGTCTTATTCGGTCTATCTCTTTCATTGACCAATGCTGCCGCGGTAGTGCGTTTATTCGCACTAACGAATCTCTGACAGAAGAGCATCTCCATATCGTCAAAGGCCTTCATGGAGTCATTTGGGGGTTCCGCATACCATTCGAAGGCAGTGCCTGCCAGACTGCTGACGAACCATCGGAGGAGCAATATATCATTTCCTCTAGTGTTGCCGCACATGGATTTAAAACGCGCGATGTGCTGGCGAGAATTCCTGGTGCCTTTGTATATGTGGAATGTCGGAAATGTGTATCCTGATGGGTATTGTACTTGATCCTAGTTGACCAGTCTTGATCGACTTATCTGCCGCTTTACTGGCATAGTGAGCTTTGATTTGTTGGGTGATGTATTCGGCCAGGTTTGCTTTCGAAATCATTCTCTCCTTAGTCATTGATGGGGCTTGCGGAAGATTTGAAGTGTCCACCTTATCGTCGGTTATATCTATCGATGATTCCTCTGCTGGTGGCTCGGGATGAGCTATCATCCCGACCATGATTTGAAATAGGAGGACCATCATGCTCATTTTAGCGGTCATCACTGCCGTTTCTTCATCTCTCTTTTTGAGGGCTGGGTAGTCGATAAGCATATCTTTAAAAGTGTCCACAGTCTTAGGAATATCGAGACAGGGCATTGGTGTGTTTCACCTAAGATTGTATACAGATGTTCACTCTGGGTGGGTACATTGGACGAACTCGGCGAGAACTGCTGGATGGTATTATACCTAACGTCAGATGGCAGTTCTCATGTGGCATGTGTACAGGTAGTCTGTAGACCTAAGATCATCATTCGTCTCATGTGAGTTCTCACTGTGCTTTGATTACTACCCTACCACGGCTCAAAAGAGTCATGCAAACAGGTTTTAATTGGGTACAGTCCCGAGCCACATGGAGGCAGTGAGTGATTATTAAGGATTTGTCTCTCCCGGTGTTGGGAGTCGATGTCACACTGCGTTTAGTTAGTCAACGCCATAAGCCCCTGACCAGGGCAGTTGAGAATTTCTGATAGTTAGATCAGTAATTTCTTGGATGGTCTTGAGCCACACCATCACGACTTATCAGGATTAGTAGGGATCTGACATTAACCGCCCCTAGACCCGATATGCGATACTCTTAGACGAACAGATCGGACTGCATGGATATTGTCACGGACAGCTCAGTAGGGGTTCGAACGAGTTTGCTCGTTGGCATTCTTTTCGACAGGTACCTGGGTAGCCGTTTGTCACGACCCGGAAATGGCACGTGACCGGCACGAGAATCACGCAAAGTCTATAAGACCCCGCCGTAATTCAAGTAAGCCGAAACCCAGAAATATAAACCCTTTTCGGAAATTAATGGAGGTGCAGTTTTGAAATGTCGGCATAAAGAATTCAATCTTTCTTTTAAAAGTATAAGTAATATCATATGAAAATGCAATGGTTTGTATACTATCTTTGAAAACATTTTCGTCCTTGAAATTTGGGCAGCACCTCCCTTGTAAATATTGATCCAAAACAATATACAACCAATAATATAGGCATCCCCAAGCGGGAGCCAGCTCTTCGCCATTTGGTGGAATCATAACCATGCAAAATACATATATACGATGCCCCACGGCGAAGATCAATCACAGAAAGAAAGTAAAGAAGACCAAGGCATCATCCAGCTGAAATAAAAGACAAATACACCCATCTCGCTCTAGGTCTAAAAAATATACAAGTTTGTGTTTAGGTCTACCAAATATACATAGTCTGGTTGATGGAGGTTTTAACTAGATACAACTGAAATAAATATGTACATGGGTGGTCACGATCCAAATGTGTACCCCACCAATCAATGCAAAACACCCTGAAGCAAGCTCTGTGCCAGCAAGCCATTACTGATCCGAGCGGTCGATCCTACAAGAAAACTGTGGCACAACGGGGGTGAGTTGCTAACTCGTGAGTATAAAATATGTAGAAATCGAATGTACAACGATCCCTAGGTCATACTGTAACATAAAGGTAATACTATGTGGTATCTAGGGTGATCGTGTATACATATGTGTAAAATAACAATGTTGTGCCAGTATCAGTATATATATCAAGTCATCTGAGTCATATGCATGTATACATGTGTATCATCCAACGTGTGCCTATCAACGACACATTAAATCATCATAAAGCCTGAGTGTCCAGCATCGACACTCGAAAATATTATAAAAACCCGTGTCCAGCATCGACACATAAATTCTCATATCTCGGGCCCTGTCTCATCGGATCGGCCCTCATATCCATCTGATCTCACGACTCTGGTCGGTATCATTCAGATATCGCCCAGCCCAAACTATCATCTGTCGGTAGTTCTCCCCTGCCGAGCTCAATGCCTTTCTATACGATCTTCTTGCCCCGAGGAACCGTACCGGGTCCACCATGTACCCACAGATGGTGCTTCCTCACTCCTCGATTTGGGTATTCTTATAGCTCAGAACCGAGAAAACTCATGGTGGACGCGACAAATCATATCACGAGAAACCGCGTTTTTAAAATGTTAGTTATATGTATGCCCTGGAGGCCATTACTGTACATGAGATGTATATTGTAGTGGATGCTGGGATATATATAGGGAGGACTTTCTTGCTCGACATGATAGTACGCTATCTGGTTGCTCTTTATCTTAATATGTATACTTACTGACTCTCTGTTACATGTTGATAAAGCCCTTAGGATGTGTACTCGACTTCCAGGATTATGATGCAGATCATACTAGTGGGGCCTGGGTAGTCCATGAGTACATCCTTCAATGTTCCTAGTCATGGGAATATCGAGACGGGGCATCGATATTCCAGAGTAGACTAGCGTATGTCTTCTCGACCCATGTGATGGGCGATGGATGATCCCATATCCATTGGTGTTTGACATTGGAGATTGTATACGGGTGCTCAGTGGAGACTGGGTACACTGAACGGACTCGCCGAGAACTCCCAGATGGTATTATACCTCACGTCAGATGGCAGTTCTCTGGTGACACTGGTACGACTTAGTCTGTTGACCCGAGATCGTCATAGAGTCTTGTGTTTCTCCCACTGTGCTTTGATTTGCACCCTACCACAGCTCTACTGAGTCGTGCAAACAGGTGATTTTTGGGTACAGTCCTGAGTCACATAGAGGCAATGAGCGATAGGAGGGGATTCGTCTCTCCCAGTATTGGGGGTTGATGTTACGCTATGCTCGACTGGCCATAACTGGAAATCCCTGGCCAGGATTGCTGTGATTTACTGGTAAGTGTTATCAGTAGTTTCACGAACGTTATGGACCATACATCGGCATGACTTATCAAGCTACTGGGGTCTGACGTTTACCACCCCTAGGCGAGATATGCGACATATCAGACGAACAGACCGGACTGTGCGGTAAGTATTACTGATTGGATTCGCGGGAGTGTGAGCAGGCTTTCTCGTTGATCTTCTGATCGCTCAATACCCGGGTGGCCGTTACGTTTAGCAGACCGCTTGTGAACTGTGGGTGACTGATATGATCACCACCTACTGCCGGCGTATTGACGAGTCTTTAGAGTCCTACACAGAGGTTTCAAATGAAATAGGAGCGCATATGAGATATGTGCGGGACCGAGAATAATACCAGTATGCGATACTGTATTTTATTCTCGCGATTTGTATCATTGGTCGGTTATATGCGATATAGCCGGGTTACCGAATCAAGTGTTGATTCGATATATTGATACACTAGATATTATTCGGTTATATGCGATATGACCGGATCATTAAATCAAGTGATGATTTAATGATTTAATGTATAATTATATATTTGATATAGTACTTTACATTAACTAGTATTGGTTCACTTAAGATTGCATTTCTCACTTGATGTACAGATAATGTATATGTCATATATAATTGTGTACATGTTTGTATCATGATTGATGATACATGAAAACTTGGGTGTGTGTATGACTTACATCATACTAATTATAATTTAGGATTTTATTTATCTTAATTATTCAAAATGGTGGCTTCTTTTGTCATGGCTCAAAGCTTCATGAAGCTTAAAGCATCTTTGACAAAGTCCATTCACTTTGTCTTGATTAAGATATTTATTAACCAAACTATTATAATTAACTATGGTTTAGTCTCTAACAAGGTTAACTCACCCATGGTTGCATTATGATAATCTTCACTTATTTTTCTTTATTATTCTTTTTATTTCTTCTTCTTCTTCTTCATCAAGAGGAAAAAGCTTGCTAGATTTTTCAAAAATGAAGAAATAAAGTGAGAAATCAAAATCCAAAGTGAACCCACTTTCTATTTCATCATCCTCTACTACTTGCCATTTAGTTTAGGGTGTTCTCTTCACAAAGTTCTTGACCTAGTGAAGATGGAGCTTGAGTTTGAGTCTCCTCGACGTAGATCATCTTCGGCCTCGAAGTCAACGAGCAAGCCCGTTCATTTCTCCGAGAAAACCATCACTAGAGTCCAGGATCTCGATGATTGCAGCGAAGGGACGTCAACACGGAGCTTTAGAAGTGAAGGACCAGATCTACAAAGGTTGTATTTTCATTCACTTCTCTTTTGTAATGTTAGATTACTAATTTTGTTACCCAGTTTTCTAGTTCGATCTTGAGTTAGATTGCTTAGCACACCCTAAAATTTTTGTTGTGGCATGTGTGATGCTTGCAAACCCTAGGCTAGATGCTAAGGAATCCCAACATGGTATCAGAGCCTAACTAGAAACTTAGACGACGCTAAGTTAATACGAAAACGAAAAACCCCGCAAAATACGATTTTGGAAACCCCTTGAAAATGCTCTCTGGAAATTTTTTAAAAGGTGGCCTGAAAATTATTTAACCAAATGCAAAGTGACATTTAAGATAATTTAAGAACACTGGTGCAACACGAGAAGGGGTGACCGGTTTTTGGCCGGCGACAGAAGCCAAATTTCCGGCGTCGCCGACCCCTTTGTCTCCACTTCCCCTCGTTTTGCTCCTGTGGTCTTTTACTCATATTCTGGGGTTTCTGGTATTGTTTGTTTAGTGCAAATTTTCATGTGATGATAATTGTGTTATGGACTCTTTGCGGAGTATTTCGTATTCGTATTTTTAGCATTTTATTGGTAACCTAGACCGTGTTTAACACTTCGAACGAAATTCAAACTTCACCCCATGACCCCCTCTGAAATTTCTAAGTGTTGGAACTTTTCTAAGTTAATTATATTCAATGTTTGTGCAAGTAACTCTATGGACCCTCTAGAAGAACATATAAACCTTAACTTGATTCTATGCCCTCGGAACCGCGGTTTGAACCTTAGGGTTTGCCGTGGTTCCGCGGTGTCATAGGTGAGGCATTGGTTTACCTCTTCTACGGCTGGATCGTAGGTACTGTGGCACGTTTTGGGTACTTTAACTTCGCTCAAGTGTTGAGCTCATTGGGAGTTGTGGGGATTTTTTGATTCGTTCGAAACGTTTAACATAGTCTAGTATATTGTGATACAATACTTGGAATCAACAACATTTGAATTTTATAAGTCTAGCAATTTAGTCTCATTTGATCGGTTGCCACGGGATTTTGATGCGATCAAATGTCCGTCGCAATCATTTTGAGTATTCGGATACTCGCCGGGTAACATTACTAGATAACCATGCCCCATATCCCCGACCAAGTGACTGTAGGAGAACTCCGTTGCCAAAAAGTATCCGTCTGGGTGCTCGCGGCCGCGGTGTTCCGCCTAAGTGCACTTTGTCGTCGGTATCGGGGGGTGCGGCCGTCTACTAAAGTTTCCGACGAGCATTCGATCGGGATATTGGGAATCTTGTTGAATTGCCCGACTGATTATTGGAAAGTGTTTTCAATATCGAGACTAAAATGCGGGGTTTATAATTGTTAGGCATCCGATGTCTAAGGAATTCATTTGTTAGGCATGAAATACGCAATATGAGATATTGCGGGTTTATGATGTCTAAGGCCGTTGCGGATTCCAACTGTTGTAGTTTTTCCCTTTCTTTTCTGCGACCCTAAGTGTAATATGTGGGGTATCGCCGATTTCGTTGCTATACGTCAACAACAATTGGGATACGCATATTTACTTACGTTGATGATATGAGATGTTATGTGTTGCTGGATATGTTATATTGGATCATCGTGTTTGAATAGCCGGGGGTTTTTATGTGAGATGAGTGTTTTTCATTTTCATTCATGTAAAAACTTGTATGTTATATTCTTTTATTGGGGCACTTCCGGGTTGAGGAAGATTTCACCGTTGATGTATATTATTTACTTTTCCGCATTAGGATAGACTCAAGGAGGGGAGCACAAGTAACCGAGTTCTAGAGTCCAGTGGGAGACCATCTCGAGGAGTCGGGTCCGGGTCTCCTAACTCTAGAATTGGTAGGGTTGCTTGCCGCTCTCGTAGGGGTCTAGGGATGTGGGTTTGGCTATTCATCACGACCGTGGAATCCGTGTTTTATATAGGCTCAAAATAAAACACGGACATCCTAGTATATCCAATATTTCATATGTTGTTTTCTGCTGCGTTATCTGTGATGTGATCATGTGATATGTTCAGATAGATACTGTATATAGTATATATGATATATTGTATAGACGTTGCTTATGTTTTACACCCGCGCTAGCCCTTCCCTGCTATGCCGTTAGTTACCTAACCTAACGGTGCATAACGGGACATCGAGGCGAATGCGGATGACATAAGCGTGCGTTGTATTTATCTGTGATGTTTAGGTGACTTAAATGATGGGACATTCATTAATGAGATTAATGAAAGAAAATAAAGCTAAAAGATGTTGTGGAATCGAATTTCAAAAATTAGGTAGCTCTAGTTGTTGCTTTGCATATCGGTATTCCTTATAGAATATCTAGCACCTCATTCGATGAGGAAAGAGCCGAGATCCCTTCACCGGGAGTGACCTCTTTAGAAATAACTAGCAGATGCTACAACCTTCGGTTTGTCTTTTGATTGCTTTTCTAATTCTTGCTTTGCATAGTGGTATTGTGAATATCCTGCACCTCATTCGACGAGGAAAGAGCCGAGATCCCTTCACCGGGAGTGACCTTTTTAGCGAAACTAGCAAAAGCCTCAAAAACACTCAATTTAAAACCATTTGATTCTGCAACGATATCAAGTTCAAAGCGTTAAAGGTTTTCTTAAAAACCATCGGCAACCCTCCGTCATTTTAGGAAGTAGAGTACTTAGTATTCGTGCTGTGTTTGTTGACCTTAGTTAAGGCACAGTGTACGGTAGCTAAGTGATGTCTTCCTACACCGCATATGATGCGGTTAGTTAGGACAATCATGTGACTTTGTTGACCTTAGTTAAGGGTCATGTGGGTGGGTCTAATTAATCACGAAATGAACGTCATGAACTTGACTAGTACTTATGATTCGTTGACCATAGTTAAGGTCATAAGTGCTAGGGGTAAAAACCATTATCGGGAGTTTCAAGTGTTGAAATTTGCAATGAGATTGCATACCTTCTATGAGATAGTTGGATCCTGATACCCACTGCGAGTAATTGTTACTCCTGGAAGAGTTTTGCACTTTACAATTAGCCGATCAAGTAGGTGTCTAGAAAGGTGTCAACGGGGTTACGCCCCTGGGAAAACGAGGTTTATTTTAATTAGGTCCGTGCGAAAGCACGGGGAACCTCCCTCAAAGTACCGGCACTGGCCTGGCTGAAAAATTGGTGAACTTGTAGGGTGTAATTAATCCCGGCTAGTCTTTCCTTTTAAGGTTTGAAGGAAGATTTGATAAAAACAGTGGGAGCCATCCTGATTAGATAAAATATATAACCAATCTAATCTTGCAAGAGCGCACGCAGAGTGTTTTCTTCTCTCTCTCTCCAGGTAGCGACCATGTCACGCCTTAATCAAGATAATAATATGGATATATTGACCGAAACCGCTTGTTATATTGAGCTGGGGAACGTTGGTCCCGCTCCAACTTATAATTGTTATAAGACCGAGCAGGAAATAGGGGATTAACAGGATTCCCATGCCGCCCAAATGAAGAGAATGCATGATGATGCATCTCCTTCGGGTATGTTCATTACATAAAACTGTTTCTCAGTATCCTCTACGTCCTGGGTATTTGATACCAGATCAGGATCCCGAATATGTAATCTGTTACATGGGCTACAGATAGGCAGAGAACTGAGAACGAGTGATAAGTTTCAAGAGTTGAAAACGGTGCAATTGTTGCAGCCATGGTATTGGCAGTTATCACCCTGTATTACCAAATACATTGATTCTGAATGAATGTTATTAGATACCGAACCTGATATACAACATCATATCAGTCTCTTTATTTATTAAAGAAGGATATAATTTTGTATTGTTGGATAATATTTTGAACATTTCCTATATCAAGAGTTGATCGGTTCAGGCACGTTATCTAAAAGCATATACATTCTAAATCAAACTACAGTTCCTAACGTACAGAACACACACAAGAGGAAGAGTTCAAAAATGAATGAATCCTTCTTGAGGCATTGTAGACTAGGTCATATCAATGCGACCCGACTAGCTAAGTTAAATTTAGATGCATATTTAAATCAGTTTGAATTTACATCTTGTGAAACTTTCCAGTCATGTCACAAAGATAAGATGACCATAGCTTCGTTTACTGGAAACAGAAAAAGAGTTAGTGAACTCTCGGGACTGATACATAGTGATGTATGAAGGTCCCCAGTTTACATATGCTAGGACTGGTTCTTTGTACTTCCTTACATTCACTGATGATCTCAAGATTCAGACACATGTTCCTGTTAAAACACATGTCTGAAGCTTTTGAGAAATTCAAAGAATATAAGTCAGAAGTAGAGAACCAAAACGGGTATAAGTATTATGTCCTATGATGAGATCAGGGAGGAGAATACTTGTGCATGGAATTCTTGGACTATTCTAAAGGAGAATGAGATTCTCTCTCAGCATTACTCCTCTTTATACACCACAGCACAACGGTGTATTGGGGCGGAGCAATCACACCCTATGAGATATGGTGCGCTCTATGATGAGTATTACTGAGTTACCTATTTCCTTTTGGGGGTTATGGATCTGAGAAGATGCATACCTATTGAATTAGGTTCAAATCAAATCAGTGCCTACCATTCCATATGAGATATGGTACGGGAAGAGCCCATGTCTTAAGCAAGTTAAGATTTGGGGTTGTTCGGCCTATGTTTATAAGCGAAATCCGGACAAGCTCGAGGCAAGGTCAGTTCTGTAGAACTGGAAGGAGTTCCACCTATACAAACTACAGCTGATGATTTGGTAGAACCAAAGGATTCAATAGTCCCCGACGAACCTCAGCCTCTCCGCCGATCTAGCAGGGTTCCTCATCCGCATGAGAGATACTTCGGTTTCTCGATGACAGTGGGAGCGAGGATTACATCATGAGATGATGACCCAACTAGTTTCGAGCAGGCCATCAAGAGTGGGGACTCTGTAAGAATGGCTGGATGCTTAGCGATCTGAGATGGAATCCATGTACACCAACAAAGTATGGACTTTGGTTGCCATATCTGAAGGGTTAAATCCCATTCAGGAGCAAGTATATCTTGAGAAGATTACTTGGTGTAGATGGAAAAGTTGAGATTTTCAAAGCTAGAGTTGTTAAAGGTTTTCATCATCGACCAGGCATGGATAATGATGAAACCTTTTCCAGTGGCTGTGCTTAAGTCCATTCGGATCCTACTTGCCATTGCTACGTACCATGACTACGATATCTGGTGGTTGCGTATCACGACTACTTTTTCTAAATAATGATTTAGAAGAAAGCGTCTATAAGTACACAGCCAGAGGGCTTCGTAGACAGTGAGAGCAGCGGAAACGTGTGCAAGATGCTTTAAAGGATAAAGCAGGCATCGTGGAGTTGGAACGTCTGTTTTGATGTGGTAGTCAAAGAGTTTGACTTCATCAAAATGGTAGATGAACCTTGTATATACAAAAAGGGTAGTAGAGAGTAAGATGGTCATCCTCGTATTGTACGTGGACGACATACTCTTGATAGGAAAAGAGTTTCCTATGCTATGCACGGTCAATCTCCTCTTATCACAAAGATTCTCCATAAAGGATCAAGGAGATACCTATTAAATCATGGGTTTTGGATCTATGAGATAGATCTAAATGGATGTTAGGATTCTCACTAGGTGTAGTGAGGTGGTATCAATCGATCCTAGGAAGAATCACTGGAAAGCTTCCAAGGTGGTAAGGACGACTGAATGTCAGTCACAGGCATTGTCTTTACCCTCAGTGTAGGGACGGTATGTTGGAAGAGTTCCAAGATAGATACCGTGGCAGACTAGACGATAAAGGCTGGTGACATCGCTATCAAAGATACTACCAAAGAGGAAGTTTGGGTGTATATTTGTTCATGAGATGAACTAGGTTCCTTCCATTGTACGTCAATGGAGGTGTGGCTTTGTCCCAGGAACCACGGTCCCATCAGTGACCCCGACATATTCCAAGGGAGTATCACCTGATCATGGAGATAGCTGATCTCCACGGAGATCGAGATTAGGAGAGTAGACTGAGAGGAAAACACGGCGGATCCACTCATAAAGGCCTTTTCCCAGAGAGAGACTTTTATGGGATGGTTGAGTATGAGATACTGCAACCACCGCTACAGATGGCCCTAGTGCAAGTGGGAGATTGTTAGTTATATGTATGCCCTAGAGGCCATTACTGTACATGAGATGTATATTGTAGTGGATGCTGGGACATATATAGGGAGGACTTTCTTGCTCGACATGATAGTACGCTATCTGGTTGCTCTTTATCTTAACATGTATACTTACTGTCTTTCAGTTACATGTTGATAAAACCCTTAGGACGCGTACTCGACTTCCAGGATTATGATGCAGATCATACTAGTGGGGCCTGGGTAGTCCATGAGTACATCCTTCAATGTTCTTAGTCGTAGGAATATCGAGATGGGGCATCGATATTCCAGAGTAGACTAGCTTATGTCTTCTCGACCCATGTAATGGGCGATGGATGATCCCATATCCATTGGTGTTTGACATCGGAGATGGTATACGGGTGCTCAGTGGAGACCGGGTACACTGAACTGACTCGCCGAGAACTCCCAGATGGTATTATACCTCACGTCAGATGGCGGTTCTCTGGTGACACTGGTACAGCTTAGTCTGTTGACCCGAGATCGTCATAGAGTCTTGTGTTTCTCCCACTGTGCTTTGATTTCCACCCTACCACGACTTTACCGAGTCGTGCAAATAGGTGGTTTTTGGGTATAGTCCCGAGTCATATGGAGGCAAAGAGCGATAGGAGGGGATTCGTCTCTCCCGGTATTGGGAGTTGATGTTGCGCTATGCTCGACTGGCCATAACTGGAAATCCCTGGCCAGGGTTGCTCTGATTTACTGGTAAGTTTTATCAGTAGTTTCACAAACGTTATGGACCATACATCGGCATGACTTATCAAGCTACTGGGGTCTGACGTTTACCACCCCTAGGCGAGATATGCGACATATCAAACGAACAGACCGGACTGTGCGGTAAGTGTTACTGATTGGATTCGAGGGAGTGTGAGCAGGCTTGCTCGTTTATCTTCTGATCGCTCAATACCCGGGTGGCCGTTACGTTTAGCAGACCGCTTGCGGCTTGTGGATGACTGATATGATCACCACCTACTGCCGGCGTATTGACGAGTATTTAGAGTCCTACACAGAGGTTTCCTGGCTCAAACGAAACGAAATAGGAGCGCATATGAGATATGTGCGGGACCGAGAATAATACCAGTATGTGATACTGTATTCTATTCTCGTGATTTATATCATTGGTCGGTTATATGCGATATAGCCGGGTTACCGAATCAAGTGTTGATTCGATATATTGATACACTAGATATTAGTCGGTTATATGCGATATGACCAGATCATTAAATCAAGTGTTAATTTAATGATTTAATTTATAATTATATATTTGATATATTACTTTACATTAACTAGTATTGGTTCACTTAAGATTGCATTTCTTACTTGATGTATACATAATGTATATGTGATATATAATTGTGTATATGTTTGTATCATGATTGATGATACAAGCAAACTTGGGCGTGTGTGTGACTTACACCATACTAATTATAATTTAGGATTTTATTTATCTTAATTATTCAAAATGGTGGCTTCTTTTTTCATGGCTCAAAGCTTCATGAAGCTTAAAGCATCTTTGACAAAGTCCACTCACTTTGTCTTGATTAAGATATTTATTAACCAAACTATTATAATTAACTATGGTTTAGTCTCT
This sequence comes from Agapanthus africanus, assembly GCA_030015575.1. Classification (NCBI taxonomy): domain Eukaryota; kingdom Viridiplantae; phylum Streptophyta; class Magnoliopsida; order Asparagales; family Amaryllidaceae; genus Agapanthus; species Agapanthus africanus. The sequence goes on from CM057338.1 coordinate 461,156,888, forward strand.
ACAAAGGTTCACTCACCCATGGTTGCAATATGATAATCTTCACTTATTTTTCTTTATTATTCTTTTTCTTTCTTCTTCTTCTTCATCAAGAGGAAAAAGCTTGCTAGATTTTTCAAAAATGAAGAAATAAAGTGAGAAATCAAAATCCAAAGTGAACCCACTTCCTATTTCATCATCCTCTACTACTTGCCATTTAGTTTAGGGTGTTCTCTTCATAAAGTTCTTGACCTAGTAAAGATGGAGCTTGAGTTTGAGTCTCCTCGATATAGATCATCTTCGGCCTCGAAGTCAACGAGCTAGCCCGTTTATTTCTCCGAGGAAACCATCACTAGAGTCCGGGATCTCGATGATCGCAGCGAAGGGACGTCAACACGGAGCTTTAGAAGTGAATGACCGGATCTACAAAGGTTGTATTTTCATTCACTTCTCTTTTGTAATGTTAGATTACTAGTTTTGTTACCCTAGTTTTCTAGTTCGATCTTGAGTTAGATTGCTTAGCACACCCTAAAATTTTTATTGTGGCATGTGTGATGCTTGCAAACCCTAGGCTAGGTGCTAAGGAATCCCAACATAAAATAATCATAAGACTTTTAAAATATATCAGCGGTTCTCAAATCCACAGATCTCATAAAAACGGAATCTCATATGTATGTAACCATAAATGTCCAGTAAATGCAATGCACAGAACAGTACTGTAAAGTATTGCGAGTGTTTTCATGTAAGCATATCAGGTACTAAGTACTAAACAATGATTATAATTCTACAGTTTAAGTGTAATATGGCGATATCATAGTTCTAATGTATAAGTGGCATGGCAATTACCGATGATGAGTGTGTGCGCCGGCAAATCTGTGTATGTGTAACATGCGCATCATCGGTAATGGTGCATATGTTCTAGCAGACGAAGCCATATAACGATAAGTGTCGGGAACGTAGCACGTATGTCATGAGGAAATAATACAGCATAAACATGAACGGTATAAAGTACGTAACTACACCTGAACCATATGACTATAGTTTTAATAATACGAATCGTAGTTTTGAAAATGGGGGCTACGGTGTTTTTGAGAAAAAGACACCATTTGAAAATCTGTAACGTCTCTTGAGGTTATCGTTTAAAAGTGCATACGATTCGTCAGTTTTGGAAATAGGCATGGTTCAAATGTAATCCATTATCCACCAAGGTGTTTAGAAAGAAATGATTCTCCGAATCAAGACAAACCATAAGTCGGCGATCCAGCCTCATAGTATCAGATGTGGTATAACCATCGTACATCATCCTCGAGTCAAGAGTGCGGATCAATCATTCGGTATATCATACTACGTACGGTAAAATCCATCATACGGTGTCATCAAATCAGAATAAGGATCTATCATCCTACACATAATACCTAAAATCCATCGTACATCATATTATCTCATATTCTCGTATATATATATATATATGTCAACTCATATCATATCGTGGCATATGTATATGTGTATATATCGCCTTGCATTCTTATATCAACATATCAACTCATGTCATCTTGTTTCATCATATCCTTATTTCATCATGTCATCGCGTACTTAACCTTGTGATTATATCTGTAAGTACATAAGCATAGGATTTTATAAATATATTCTACATCTCAATTCTCCCATTACTATGGTTGCGGGGTGCTATACGCCACCCACCCGACTTCCCTCGTAGATATGCATCTACTCACCTGCTATCCTTGCTCTAGCCGAAGTCAATGAACGTCTTGTGCTCCTTCACTGTCTCGAAAGTCCACGCAAAGGTACCTACAAATCAACATACATCGTAACAAGATCAAAACCAAATCCGAAAACCGATATAGCACACGAAGTGCACATAGGTTAGAACCTATGGCCCACGCATGCAAGAACAACCAAACATCTCTCGGCGTTGACATACGAACGTCCAACAACCGTGTCAAAACTCCAATACCAAGTTTTCAAAAAGTCGAAAACCAAAATCAGCAATTTATAAAAACACTCCTAGATTTTGACTCAGGTAAAATTAGGAGATTTTGCATATAGGGTAGGTCTATTTATCAGATAACAGAGCTATGCACAAAAAACCACGCCCTGCATCAACAATATGGCCGCAATTTGCGGCCACAACCAATAAATCTGTGGCCTGGTAAGGGATTTGGGGTCTCGGGTTTCTAGGGTAGTTTCTAGGTGGCCTGCACATCTCACTGTGTTGGCAACTTATTTTTCAGAGCTCTCGAGTGATACCAGATTCTATTTAATCATCACAATTCATCAAAAACCGATGTCAGGAAAAATCTAAGTTCGTGTTTTGGGGTTTCTAGTCTCAAGTTTGTCCATAATTCATCACTAATGGTTTGTGATCACTAACTAAAGCTCAATTGCATCTCTACAATTCAAATCATCCACTAAAATCATCCTAGAATTTTCCAAAATTACTAATCTAGCATAATCGAACTCTAAACACAAATAGAAGGTTAAGAAACTTGATAATATGAAGGAAAGTGAAGGCTTTACCTCTTGGAAGCAACTGAAGAAAGTTCTTTGGTAGTCCAAGGTGCTCAAAACCCTAACTTGAACTCACCATGGGGTGTATGATGAGGCGGTGGTCATTTCTTGTGAAGGTGGTATATGGTTTTGGTGAGATTTTGGGGATGTTTTGGTGGTGGGAGTGAGGTGGAGGAAGAGGAGAAGGAAGAAGATAAAGGATGAGGTGAAGGAAATGTGGTGAGGGTGAAGGATGAAGGGTGCCATGGTAGAAGAAACCCCCCCTCTCTCTTACCGATGCTCTCTTGTCCCATCCATGTCTTTTCATTTTCTTTTTCTTTCTCTCTTTTCCTTTTCTTTTTCTTATAAAAACAAAATTAACAACAACAAATAAAATGAAACCATGCATGTATCAAAATACAATGTGTTATGGTTAACAAAAAGTGGATTTGGCATAATGCATGATTAATAGTGCACTAATCAAGTTTAACATAAACTTGCATATAAATAATTGCATAATTATTTATAAAATATCCAAATCCAATAAATGCCTTTATAATTATTAATCTCCAAATATTTTCCAAAAATAATATTTTAAATTTCTGAAATGTTACAATCTTCCCCCCTTAAATAAATTCGGTCCCCAAATTTAAATTTAAACCCCCAAATATTAAAACATTTCAGTATTCAGTCAAATCAACGGGGCTCCGAAATCATGAATATACAAGTATACCACAGCGCATCGTGTGTGCATGAAAGCGAGTGTAAAACTCAAAGTCCGAAACTCCGTCAAGCGTCACGCAATTATGGGAGTTATGATGGAAATGCAAGTCTCGAAATCCACTGCTAAAATCAAGTATACTATAATCAAGAGTATAAGACATATATAGTATGCATCGTTGTAAAACCACCTAAAAGCTGAATAAAACAATGCAAAATTCTTTCCAAATCGCCGTGCGATGCGTAACTTATGGTACAAGTGGCGGACGCTCATTTTGTAAAGAAATAGGTATATGTGTTTGCTATAGTGCCCTTAAGTCAGTTATTGTAATCACAGGCACGCGATTGTGATAATTGAGAGAGGACCTATACATGTAGAACAGTTTTACTCAAATGATAGTATTTTATCTGATTTGCCTTTATCATCATGTACATGCATTATGTGGTATTACAGATCACTATTACATATTGATAGAGCCTATAGGATTCTTGCTTGACTACCAACATTTTGATGGCGATCATATATGTGGGAGCTGGGTGGTCTGTAAGCACATCCTTAAATGTCCCTAGTTAAGAGAGTGTCGAGACCGGGCATCGATACTCCGGAGTAGACTAGTGTATACTTATCGAGACTCTGACAAGGAGCGGTGGCCGGTCTCATAAGCCATTGATGTCAGCCAGTCACTTAAGATAGTATACAGGTGCTCATTGGGTTATGAGTACACTGGACGGACTCGCCATGAACATGCTACTTGGTATTATATCTATTGTCAGATAGCAGTTCCCAGGTGACATGTGTACAGGTTAGTCTGTTGACCTGAGATCGTCATTTGTCTCGTGTGATTTCCCACTGTACTTTGATTACTCTCCTACCACGGCTCAAAGGAGTCGTGCAAACAGGTTTTAGTTGGGTACAGTCTCGAGCCATATGGAGGCAGTGAGCGGATCGTCGGGGATTCGTCTCTCTCAGTATTGGGTGTTGATGCCGTGCGGTGCATGGATGGCCATCACCAGAAATCCTTAGCCAAGGTAGACGAGAATTACTGATTTGGATCAGTAGTTTCTCAGTGGGTGACGGGCTTCATACCGACATGAAATATCGCGTTATTAGGGGTCTGACTTTATCCACCCCCTAGAATCGATATGCGATACTCTTAGACGACCAGACCGGACTGTACGGAGATTGTCATGGACAGGTTCAGTAGGGGTTCAGATGAGTTTGCTCGTCGGCCTTCCTTTCGCTCAATACCTGGGTAGTCGTTACGTACAGCTAGTGCCGCTGACGTGTTTGTGGTTAAATCCACTGCTAGCGTATTGACGAGTCTTCATAGTCCCACACAGAGGGTTTCCCTGGTTCTAGCGAAACGATATAGTAGCCGTATTGCATACGTGCAGGGTTCCGATCGATTGATTGTATTATGTACCAGGACTTTCGATCGGACAGTTAATAATACTAGCCAGCTCGGGTTTGAGCCGGATTAATCAGGTATTGATTTAATAATTTACGTATATGTATTTCGATATGTATATTCTAGTATTTTGTTCTTTTTGTTATTCTATCTCTTTGGGTATTCGTATTTCGGTACGAATACAGGTATGTATATACAACAAAGTGTAATCCGTGTTTTTTACAGATAACATTCTAAAAGGCGGACACCTCATTTTGGATTTATCCATTTATCATAAATGGATAATGAGGTGGAAAAGGAAAAAGGAGAGTATGGTGAAAACAATGCTTTAATTGTGTTGAAAAATGAATTGTTAATTCATTTGTGCTTACTATTCAAGTATGTTTGCATTTTAAAAATTGGAAAAATGAGTTTGATAAAACCATGCTTCATGGTTTGATATCTTGGATGGTTGGTTCATTATTTTTGAGATGAGAAAAACACTCTCACCATTAGCTTCACTCTCATCTTTCTTTTCTCGAGTTCCTCCATCTTCATCTTCAACCTCTTCTCTACAATCTCATGTGTTGAGAATCAAAAGAGGAGGTGAGAAAGAGATATGCTTAGAACACTTCACTACATCTTAGGCATTCTAGACCAGCCATCTAGAATCCCTAGTTGCTTCACTTGATCTTTTATGTGGAGCAAGAGCCATGAGCTACATCCCCCGGGTGGATCATCTTCGACGGAGGAAGACCGGGAGCCAAGCTCGATCCAAGGGACCTCAAGAAGCTATGGGAGATGGTGGAAGACCGAAAGACATGTTTCATTCGGTATAACACTCTATCACAGTAGTTAGACTCCTTTAGATTACTAGTTTCATGTTTGGTTTCGATTCTGGGTAGTTGTTTCTAGCGCCAAGTTCTTTAAACGCCAAAATTTTTGTTCCGCGATCGGCAACGGTAGATGGCCAGGGCGCTAGGAACCCCAACATGGTATCAGAGTCACCCAAACATTAGAAACTAGTATTAGATGATGGATTAGTTTCAAAACCGAAAAACTGCGATTTCAAAACCCACTCTCTCTTCTGAAATTTTTTTTAACAAGTGCAGAGTCTTAGTTTAGACATGAGTATGACGCAGAATAAAAACAAGGCAATTTGATGTAAGTTTGGCCGGCCACATTGCAAAAAAAAAAAAAAAACGGCCTCACCTTTTTACTATTCACCAGTGGGCTCCATTTTCATTCTGTGTCTTGTGTTTTGTAAATTGGTGTTTTTGGTCTTGTTTGTTTTCCCCAGATTTCACTTAGTGTTGTCTTTGCTTTCGGGGGAATTTGGAAAGTTTCAAAACTTGAAATTTTGCATCGTTGATATCTGTGATGTGGTGTATGTGTTTTTCAAACGTCGTCTATTTGCTATATGTCGTTTAGACGGGGTTGCACATACTTGCTTATACTGCTATGATGTTGATATCTGTGATGGCTTTGTTCGGATTGTCGTGTGGGATAGCCTCTTTTGCAATGGTAGTTGTACAGTTTAGATTCATTTGTATACTCAGTGTTGCGGGGCGAGCGTCCGACATGTGGACAGCCGTCTCTGCCAGATTGTATATTCTTTTATTGGGGCACGACCGGGTTGAGCTCGATGTCACCGTTGTATATATATGCTTTTCTTTTCTGTACTAGGATTATCCCGTGGTGGAGTGCTCAAATAGCCGGGTTCTATAGGGCACCGGGCCCGCATTTCATGGCGTTGAGACTGAGGGGGCCTTACTCTAGAATCGGCAAGCTATTCGTCGCACTCGTAGGGGGTATAGGATGACCTACGGAGGGGTGCTCAAGTTACTGAATTCCGTGAAGTGCTGGATGGCCCGTTCACTTTGTTGATTGGGGTTACCTCACTTCTGCGATTGGCGGGTAACTTGCCGCACTTGTTGGGGTCATTCATTGCATAGGCAATCCACATGACCGGGGAACGTCGGGTTTCACTTGCGGCTCATATGAAACCCGAGGATCCTAGATTATCCGTTGTTCTGTATTGCTTCTGTGATGTCGCTTATATCATGCCTTGGACGAATGCTATTGTAACATTTCAGGAAAATAAAATATTATTTTCAGAATTTAAATAAATAAAATAATAAATTCGAAGGATATTATGAAAATATGGATATTAGTTTTAAGGAAGTAGTATGGTTATATACTTATAGTTTGGAAAATAATTGGAAAATTTATATAAATTATTGATTTTGGAAAGTGTTTAGTTGATTCGAACATTTTATAAATTATTATACAATTAATTGTATATAAGTTAATACTAAACTCGATTAATATTTCACTAATTTTGCATTAATCTTGTTTATGTGTTAGGTAATACACCATGACATGTTGCAACACTTGTTACATTAATTTGAAACATGCTTCATTTTATTTATATGTTTTTTTTTATAAATTAAAAAGAAAAAGGAATTTTAATATGAGAGATATTTTGGGGAGAGAGGGGGACCATGAGACATGGAGGCAAGGGCCTTGGATGAGAGAGAGAGAGATAGAGAGATAGAGAGAAGGGCAGATTCTACACTCATGGCTCATTTCCTTATCCTTCTTCATCTCTCATCTTCATTTTCTTCATCTCATTCTCCTCACCCTCCACCTCCTCTCTATCACCCACAAACACGCTCAAAACTTAGCCAAAATATTATACTTCCTTCACAAAAATTGATTCCAACCTCACTACAAAGCACTTGGATGCATCAAGTTGGAATTTTGGGCTCTTTGGGCAACCATGGAATTTTGGGCTCTTTGGGCAACCATAGAATTTTCACTGGCTGCTACATGAGGTAATCCCTACACCTTTAATCAAGTTTTAGTTTCCTAATGTCCTGTTGTAGTTTAGAGCACAACTAATGAGGTTTAGTGATCTTGGAAAATTCCAAGATGAGGTTTAGGGTATGGTATGACTTGTGAAGGTGTATTTGAGGTGTAATTAGTGACTACAACCCCTGTAGTGTTAGTTTATGGACCAAACCAGAGACTAAACCCCAAGACTTGAACTTTGGATTTGCCGATATCGGGTTTTTATGGATTTTTTGATGATATTTAGGGATCTGCTATGACCCGGAGGACCTGAAAAATATATAGCAATTACAGTGAGGTATGCAGGTGACTAGAAAGCTACCTTAGAGACCCGAGTCCCTAATTCAAAACCATGGCCGCAGATTTAACTAGTTGGCCGCAAATTGCGGCCTGGGTATGAGAAAATTTCCTCGTGCTTGGTTCATGGCTCCTTTATCCTATAATTAGACCTATCCTATGTGCAAAATTGGTTAATTTCACCTGAGGCAAAATCTGGATGTGTTTTCAAAGTTTCTGAATTTGGTTTGCGACTTTTGATGACTTGGGTTTTTGTATTTGTGTTTTATCTCGGTCGATTGACAATCGTGCGTCGATGTCGAGAGTTGTTTGGTTGTTTTTGCATACGTGGACCATATGTAGGGTGTTTTTCGTCACCCCATTGAGATGGGAATACGCGCGCGCTTGTCAGGCGTACTACAGATTCCCCCTGCCTAGGGTAGGCCGGGGTTTAATGATTGTGGGGATCCGAATCTCCGGCAGCCGCGGACTAAGCTGCCGTTAATTACCCCCCGCCTTTGGGACGAGGGAACCTCCGATTAACGGGTTAAATTGGTCATGCGAATTCAATGTGCAGTGTACGTGTGTTCTGTTCTGAAGGGGGGGTTTTGGATATATCGGGAGCCACGCAGAGTTTTTACGGGGGTCCCGCTACCCGGATAGCGGGCTGGGGGTCAAGGGGGCTAGCAGCCCCCTTGCGGGGTTCGGGGCAGCGCCCCGGCCCGAAAATTTTTTGGAGGGGGAGAATGTTGCGGAGTATGTGTATGTGTACATTTGTATACAAATGTATATATATATGTATATACATAAAAAGAGGGGGAAAAGGCATCCAAGGGATGCGTGGGGCAGCACCTTGGGCGCTGTGCGCTTAGGTGCTGTGCGCAGGTGCGCAAGCGCGCGCGCCACGTGTCGGCACGCGGGCGCCTTGCGCACTTGCACAGGTGCGCAAGTGCGCGCGCCACGTGTCGGCACGCGGGCGCCTTGCGCCCTTGCGCAAGCGCGCAGGTGCGCAAGCGCGCGCGCCACGTGTCGGCACGCGGGCGCCTTGCGCAGGTGCGCAAGCGCGCGCGCGCCACGTGTCGGCACGCGGGCGCCTTGCGCACTTGCGCTGCGCGCCGGAGAGGCACAAGAGGCTTTTAGCCTAAGAACAGAAGCTGTGCTTCAGAAATGAAATATTTATTATGTATATATGTATGGAGTTAAACTCCTATGATGTTTTGAAGCTGATAAAGGGGGTTCTTCTTCTTCCTCCTGTTGTTTGGCCGGATCTTGAAGATCAAGAAGTAGGAGATTTTAAAAAATCACTCCTTTTTGAGATCTGATGGGAGATCTGAGTTCCCCTTTGTGGGTTTTGTGGTGGAAAACCACTTAGTTTTGGAAAAGAAAGAGTAAAACTCTTGATTTAATTCAAAAGAAATGAGAAGGTTTTAGAACCTTGGAGAAGAAGCAGGAAAGAGCTCAGCTCTGAAACTTTTTTGGAGAGAGAAAAAGTTATGAGATATTTTCATTATCTTTGCCTTTATAGGCCATACATTTTACACATAGCCCCTTGGGCTTCACAAAATGGCATTTTGCCTATCCCATGGCTCATGTGCCATTTCCTTTTGCACATAAGCCATGGGCTTTACAAAAATTTGGCTTTATGCATATTTTTCTTACATTTATCCGAAAATAAAATAAAAGAAATACAACAAAATTATTTATTCCAAAATTTTTATCTTGGCATGGGGGGAGGCCGGCCGCTCCATGTTCAGGCTCGACCCGGGCATGGGCCCACTGGGTCTGGGCTTGGGCCCACTTGGCTTGGGGTTGACTTGGATTTTGACTTGGTCAACCGGGGTGTAAATTTTTACCCCAACAAATTGCCCCCCATCAATAAATGCACACCACATATGTGGGTCGTGTGCATGAAATTGATGGATCTTCTTTCACGTGGAGGCGACTTGATTTGGTTCCGGCTTTTTAGGAAGCTGGCACTGCCCTTTTTACGACATGGACGGTCGTTGCTTGACATGTCTCCGAGACGGAGTGTCCGTGATACACGTTTTCCCTGGCCCGGAGTTATCTGGTTCCCGCTCTGTAGGAATCCTGCGCTGCCCTTTTTGTGACTTAGACGGTCGGTGCTGCCCTTTTAGCGACTTGGACGGTCGTTGCTTCCCTTTTAGCGACATGGGCTGTCGATGCTGCCCTTTTAGCGACTTGGACGGTCGTTGCTGCCCTTTTAGCGACTTGGACGGTCGGTGCTGCCCTTTTAGCGACTTGGACGGTCGTTGCTTCCCTTTTAGCGACATGGGCTGTCGATGCTGCCCTTTTAGCGACTTGGACGGTCGTTGCTGCCCTTTTAGCGACTTGGACGGTCGGTTCTGCCATTTTAGCGACGTGGACGGTCGATACTGCCCTTTTTACGACTTGGACGGTCGTTGCTGCCCTTTTAGCGACGTGGACGGTCGATGCTGCCCTTTTAGCGACTTGGACGGTCGTTGCTTCCCTTTTAGCGACATGGGCTGTCGATGCTGCCCTTTTAGCGACTTGGACGGTCGTTGCTGCCCTTTTAGCGACTTGGACGGTCGGTGCTGCCCTTTTAGTGACGTGGACGGTCGATTCTGCCATTTTAGCGACGTGGACGGTCGATGCTGCCCTTTTAGCGACGTGGACGGTCGTTGCTGCCCTTTTAGCGACGTGGACGGTCGGTGATGATTTGACTTGCTCTGCTTCTTGCAATGTCAGGGGTAGACTTGACTTGCTCCGCTTCTTGCGGTGTCGAGATTGGATTCTGACTCGCTCCGCCTTCTGCGGTGTCGGAGTGGAAGTTGACTTGTTGATTTTGATTTGGGTTGACATCAGCATCGCTACACTGGAATAATGCCAGGAACGACTCATCATCTGTCATTGAGAGGATTCTGGGATTTTGGTTTTTGTTTGGCATCTGCATTGCTGCACTGGAAAAATGCCAGGAGCAACTCATCATTTGCCCCGAGAGAATTTGAGAATTGATGGCTTAGGAGGCAGGTTTAGATCCCTATCACCTAAGACTTTTCAATTTTATGGGCCGTGAGGGTCCCATAAAAGCATTTTCTCCCTACGAGTCGAAAGGATCTCGTAGGTGTATTTCCTCCATAGGAGTCGTGGGGACTCCTAAGTGTGTTTCTCCTTTGTGAGTCGTAAGGATCTCACGCGGGAATTTTCTCCTCTCAAAGTCGAGAGGACTTTGAGAGTGCATTTCATCTTCTTTTCACGAGTTTGCGCCCTTTCAGGTTTTCACAAACTCGTCGGCAGTCCTGCTGTTTTCGCTCACGGAGCCCTTTCGGGTTTTCCTCCGTGCCCATTTTGCTTGTGGACATACCCTTTTTTTTTCTTTTTTTTTTCTTCTTCTTTTTTTTTTATTTTTTTATTTTTTTATTTTTTAGTGGGACTTTGAATGTGGTCTCACCGGTAGGACTTAGGAGAGATTGGGATTGTTTTACGCCCGTGAATTGTATACGGTTTTGCAGGATGTATGATCCAGACCGTAGGGCCAGAAAGATTTCAGGGATTTGTTGGCTTCTGCATCGCTGGACTGGAATGTGGTACCAGGAGCGACTCATCATTCGCCGTTGGGGTATGGGATTTGGAATTTGGTTGGCGTCTGCATCGCTACACTGGAATAATGCCAGGAGCGACTCATCATTCGCCACTTTGGGGATTGGGGAGCGATGGCTTAGGAGACAGGTTTAGATCCCTATCGCCTAAGGCTTTTCAATTTTATGGGCCATGAGGGTCCCATAAAAGCATTTCCTCCCTACGAGTCGTAAGGATCCCGCAGCTGTATTTTCTCCTTAAGAGTCGTGAGGACTCCTAAGTGTGTTTTTCCTTTATGAGTCGTAAGGATCCCACAAAGGTTTGTTCTCCTCATATATCGTGAGGACACATGAGTGGGTCTTATCAATGGAGCATCATTCCCAAAACGGAGACCGGCCGCGTAACTGGTGATTACGGTGGGGCATGGGTATGATGAGAATTATTTGAGCCCGTGGATTGTATACGATGGTCAATTTGGGGACCCACCGTAGGGCCGGAGAATTTTGAGAAATTGGATTTTGGTTGGCGTCTGCATCGCTACACTGGAATATGGTACCAGGAGCGACTCATCATTCGCCGTTTGGGGTATGGGATTTGGAATTTGGTTGGCGTCTGCATCGCTACACTGGAATAATGCCAGGAGCGACTCATCATTCGCCACTTTGGGGATTGGGGAGCGATGGCTTAGGAGACAGGTTTAGATCCCTATCGCCTAAGGCTTTTCAATTTTATGGGCCGTGAGGGTCCCATAAAAGCATTTCCTCCCTACGAGTCGTAAGGATCCCGCAGGTGTATTTTCTCCTAAAGAGTCGTGAGGACTCCTAAGTGTGTTTTTCCTTTATGAGTCGTAAGGATCCCACAAAGGTTTGTTCTCCTCATATATCGTGAGGACACATGAGTGGGTCTTATCAATGGAGCATCATTCCCAAAGCGGAGACCGGCCGCGTAACTGGTGATTACGGTGGGGCATGGGTATGATGAGAATTATTTGAGCCCGTGGATTGTATACGATGGTCAATTTGGGGACCCACCGTAGGGCCGGAGAATTTTGAGAAATTGGATTTTGGTTGGCGTCTGCATCGCTACACTGGAATATGGTACCAGGAGCGACTCATCATTCGCCGTTTGGGGACTTTGAATTTGGATCTTGTTTAGCATCAGCATTGCTGCACTGGAATAATGCCAGGAGCAACTCATCATTTGCCTTGGGAGGAGTTGGGATTTGGGTTTTTGGTCGGCATCAGCACCGCTAACACTGAAGCGAAATGCCAGGAGCGACTCATCATTTGCCGTTGCCCGTTGGGGAACGATGGCTTAGGAGACAGGTTTGGGTCCCTATCACCTAAGGCTTTTCAATTTTATGGGCCGTGAGGGTCCCAGAAAGCATTTTCTCCCTACGAGTCGTAAGGATCCCGCAGGTGTATTTTCTCCTTAGGAATCGTGAGGATTCCTAAGTGTGTTGCTCCATTGTGAGTCGTAAGGATCTCACGCAGGTGTTTTCTCCTCACAAGGTCGAGAGGACTTTGCGAGTGTTTTTCATCTCTTTTCATGAGTTTGCGCCCTTTCGGGTTTTCACAGACTCGCCGGTAGTCCTGTTGTTTTTACTCACGGAGCCCTTTCGGGTTTTCATCCGTGCCCGTTTTGCTTGTGGACATACCGTTTATTTCTTCTTCTTCTTTTTTCTTTTTCTTTCTTTTTCTTTTTTTTTGCCGCTGGTGGGACTTTAAAAGTAGTCTCACCGGCAGGATTTGGGAGAAATAGGGGTTATTTACGCCCGTGGATTGTATACGGTTTTGCAGGATGTCTGATCCAGACCGTAGGGCTGATGTGCTCAATTCGCCTGCGACTTGGAGCATTCATGTGTAGTATTTCTTGAGATATCGGCCATTAATGGGCGGCATGGGCCTTTCTCCCTCTGCACTTATTAGTTGGTAGGATCCTCCGTCGAACACTTTCTCAATGACGTATGGTCCTTCCCAGTTTGGCTCGAATTTTCCCTTGGCATGTCGATTGAGGATGATCGGTCTTTTGAGGACCAACACCAATTCACCTTTCTTGAAAGCACGGAGACGAGTTATCTTGTCATAGGCCCGTGACATTTGGGCTCGGTATAGCTCCAGATTTTGCTGCACCGCGAGCCTCTTTTCTTCGAGGGCATCGAGTTCTTCAAGTCGAAGGAGCACGTTTTCCTCTTCTGTCAACTCATGCTGAACGGCCATTCTTAAGCTTGGAACTTCGACTTCGAGGGGGAGGACCGCCTCCACTCCGAAGAGCAATGAGTATGGAGTGGACTGTGTTGGAGTACGGTGCGTGGTACGGTATGCCCACAATGCCTCGTGAAGTTTGAGATTCCAGTCTCTCTTGTTGGCTGAAGCACTTTTTCTCAGGAGCTTGCATAGAGTCTTATTGAAGGCTTCGGCTAGCCTATTGGCTCTTGGATTGTAGATGGAGGAATATCTCCAGTCTATCTTGTGCTGAGTAGCGAACCTTGAGACATTGAAGCTCTTGAAAGAAGGCCCGTTGTCAGAAATGATTCTTCTTGGTGTACCAAAGCGGTATAAAATATTGTGTTGGAAGAATGTCAGAATATCCTTTGTCTTGACTTCTTTTAGCGGGACAGCTTCAGCCCATCTGGAGAAGTAGTCTGTGGCGGCCAGTATAAACCGATGGCCTTTGGATGACGGAGGATCAATTGGGCCAACAATGTCGGTGCCCCAGACTTCGAAGGGCCACGACGCCACCGTAGGATGCAATGGATTGGGATGCTTGTGAATGAAATCACCATGGATTTGGCAGATCTGACACTTCTTTGCATGCTCTCCGCAATCCCGTATCATAGTGGGCCAATAATACCCAAGCCGTTTGATTTGAAGTCGCATCTTGGGGCCAGATTGGTGAGCACCGCAAATGCCCGAGTGAACATCTTTCATGACCTTTTGGGCTTCGGCCAGTGACAGACACCTGAGCCAGAGTTGGTCATATGACCTGCGGTATAACGTGTCATTTACAAACACGTATCGGAGAGCTCTTTTCTTCAGCTGAATCCTCGCAGATTTTTCTTCGGGCAGCCTGTCGTATCGGAGGTACTCTATGAAGGGTTCTCTCCAATCGGGCTCGTCTTGTATGATCGAAGCTTCTCCGGCAGGACTGCTCTTCTGTTCCGCGCTTTCCTCTTCCCGTAGAGAGACTGGGGGTAGAATTTGTCGGCTCCTGACTGTGATCAAAATTTCGTCCATGTCAGGATCAGCCAGCTCCTTGGCTAGGCGAGCGAGTACGTCAGCCTTTCCATTCAACGCTCTAGGGACTCTCATTAGTTCAATGTGAGTGAACCGTTTCATGAGTTCCACCACTCGGCCTCTGTACCGAGCTAACTCGGGTTTGTATATTTTATAATCACCGCTTACTTGGTTGACGACGAGCTGGGAGTCACCGTAAATTCGTAGCCGACGGATTTCCATTTCTATGGCGAGCTCCAAACCAGCTATCAGAGCTTCATACTCAGCTTCATTGTTTGTCCGAGGCTCGGTGAGAGCGAAAGAACGCCGTAGGGCTCCCATTGATGGTGTGATGAACACCAACCCTATCCCTGCCTTTATCTCCGGGACGCTTGATTTACTGGAGGTCCTTATCGATGAGGCCCCATCGAAGTAGAGCTCCCAACATGGCTCGTCATTCTCTAGGTGTAGCACTTGTTCGTCGGGTAACTCGCAATTGAGTGGTGACCCTTCTGGTGTGGGATGAGCAGCGAGAAAGTCTGCAAGAGCTTGCCCTTTTACTGCTTTCTAAGGAGTATAAACTATGTCAAACTCAAGTAGCATGACAGCCCATCTTGCCATTTTGCCGGCTAGGCTTGCTCTGGTCATCAAGTGCTTGAGCGGGTCGACCTTGGAGATTAGCATAACCCGGTGAGCCAGCAGATAGTGCCTCAGCTTCTTCACAGCAAATATTAGAGCCAGGCATTGCTTTTCGATTGGGGAATAGTTGTGTTCCGCCCCGACTAGAGTTCGACTGAGGTAGTAGAGGGCATTTTCTTTTCCATCCTCGTTATTCTGGGCAAGGAGCGCACCGAGTGACTCGTCTAGCGCGGCAGTGTAGAGAATCAGCGGTTTATTTGGAATGGGAGCGGCCAGCACTGGAGGGTGCAACAAGTACCGTTTGATGCTTTCGAACGCTGCTTGACATTCAGCATCCCAGATAAAAGGAGCTCCTTTCTTCATGAGCTTCGAGAAGGGCCTACATTTCCCCGATAAATTTGAGATAAACCTCCGTATATAAGCAAGCTTGCCTTGAAAAGATCTTAGCTGCGTCAGACTCTTCGGAGGGGGCATCTCCATGATGGCCTTTATCTTTGATGGGTCAACTTCGATCCCTCGATGTCGGACTATGAAGCCCAGGAATTTTCCCGATGACACGCCAAAAGCGCATTTCAGAGGATTCATCTTCAGGTCAAATTCCCTCAGTCTGGTGAGAACGGTCCTAAGATCCTGGATATGATCGGCCTTGGTTTTAGTCTTAACGACCAGATCATCAACATAACATTCGACGACTTTATGAATTAGGTCATCGAAGATATTGGTCATTGCCCTTTGATATGTAGCACCTGCGTTCTTCAATCCGAACGGCATCACCTTGTAGCAATATATTCCGATCGGAGTTCGAAATGCTGTGTGCTTCTCATCCTCAGGCGACATCTTGATCTGATTGTATCCAGACGAGCCATCCATAAAGGTGAACAGCTCGTAATTTGAGGTGTCATCGACCATCATTTCCATGACCGGTAGCGGGAAGTCGTCTTTAGGACATGCCTTGTTGAGGTCCCTGAAATCGACACAAACTCGGATCTGCCCATTTTTCTTCTTCACTGGGACTATGCATGCGATCCAGTCCGCATATTTCTCTTCCCTGATGAAGCCGGCATCGATGAGTTTCTTGGTTTCCTCGATGACCTTTTCTTCCAACTCCCTTCTCATTCTTCGAGGAGCTTGTTTGACTGGCTTAGCATCGGGAGATATAGCCAACTTATGTACGGCCACTTCAGGGGAAAGGCCAGGCATTTCTTTGTATGTCCACGCGAAGCAGTCGACGAACTCATGCAGCAAGGCAATTATCTGTGCTTTCATTTCCTCTGACAAGAGCGAGCTGATGTAGGTCGGCCTTGGATTATCGGGCGTTCCTAAGTCAATCTCGGTTAGCTCGTCAAAGGTTGCTTGTCCGCCATCTTCGAGCTCTTGAGGAGCTTCTTCTGGCTCAGCTATCTCGTCGTCATCATTTGATCTTTCGCTGGCCTCACCGACATGGATCATGTAGCACGCTTTAGAATCAGGTTGAATGTAGCCTATGCCCCGTCTATCTGGAATTCGTCCATCGATGAGTGCTCGGACCTGGGGCGGATACCATAGCCCTTCGTAAAACTTTGCTTCGGACTCCGTTTGATATAACCGGCATCCGCACTTTTTAAAGTATTCCCGCATCTCGGGCGCATAGTATCTGGGATTGAGGACGGCTCTTATGCCTTTCTCATAGGGAAGGCACGCGACAGAAAGATCGTCCGGGTGCACAACGGGGTTTGACTTGTAAAACAGGATGCCCTTCTGTCCATTTTTCCTCCCGGGCACGTAGAAAGTTTTCAGCTGGTCTACGGTAGAGACTGACAATGCGTCGAGCTCTTTGCACATCCGTTCCGGCACCCTTGTGATAGCCAGGGACCCTTCTGCGACTTCGAAGGTCTCTCGTAGTTTCGCTTGCTGCATGGGGGGTCGATCTGCACAGCTGTCGCACGGCAGGTCCTCTTCTTCTGACTCTTCAGTGTCACTGCCAAGATGAGGGCGGACTTTGCTGCTAGATGGGCCTTCAGTAACAGATTCGTCCGTATCGCTGCCGAAATGAGGGCGAGTTTTACGGAAGGACGGGCTTCCAGCACCGGACTCATCAGTGTCGCTACCAAAACGGGGGCGAACTTGGGCGTTTTTGCTTTTGAAAGTGATAGCCGGCTCAGATTTGCTTTTGAGTCTTGGGGCCGGTCTATCCTCAGTCAATTGTGGCTTAGCATTTTGGTGGTTCATAAAGTACCGAGAATCTTCATATCGGACTTCATGCACACCGAACGGCTGGATGTCTCCGTCAATGCGTCTTTCTTCACCATTTTTATTATACTTCATGCATTGATGGAGAGTTGACGGAATGATGCCGTAATCGTGGAGCCACGGCCGCCCCAAGAGAATCTTATAAGACGTGTCGGCATCGATCACGTATATCTTAGCTTCAGTTTGCAGATCCCCGAATTTAATTGGCAGAGCTATGGACCCCAGAACTTGCTGGCAATTTTGGTTGAACCCTTGAATGACAATCCTTTCCCTCGACAGGTGTCGGACGTCCATTGACAAACTCTTCAGAGTTCGCAAGTTCATGATGTTCACTGAGGACCCCGGATCAATCAATATACGATTAATTTGATCTCCGTCGCTGTACCCGGTCACGTAAAGCGGCCGATTATGCTCAGCCGTTCCCAGTAGCAAGTCTTCATCCTTAAATGTGACTGCGGCGGCATGCAAAGCGTGCTGGGCTTCTTTCATATTAATTTCCGCAAAGTGAGCCTGATACCGCTCGGGGTTTTGTAGAGCGTGAATGAGAACGTCTCTAAGCTCCTTAGATAGGACCAAGGCGTCGTAGATGCTCAGGAGAGATGGAAGCTTCCGGAGATGTGCCAAGACATTATAGTCCACCGAGGAAGGATTTGTGTTTTCATCAGCTGGTTCTCTGCCATCTTCTTCATTAGCGACTTGTTTTTCCTTCCCTTTTGGGGCGTTGCCCTGATTTGGCGGTAGAGCCCTGCCGCTTCTGAGCTGGATTTGATTGGCCTTTGTGGTGAGCTCCTCGTCCTCTTCCGGAAAACAGAGATCATCCTCAGAGTCGCTGCCAAGATGGATGGCGTAGCAGGTCACTACTGGAATTTCTTCATTGGAGTCTTCTTCTAACTCCTCCAGAATTTCAGCCGCTTGTACAGGGAAGAACTCAATCAATTGAATCAATGTTCTTTTCTTTTGTTCATATTCTTCAAGGGAATCGATATATTTTTGAATGGTCGATCTCCCTGCAGACTCTTTTTCGCGCCGAGCTGCACTTTTCTTCTTCTTGAGCTTCTTGGACTTTGAGCCTGATGGAGCCGCATTGGCAGCTTGACTGGTAGGCTTCTTCTGTCCTTCCCATTCCATCCTGGGCTCTTTCTGAAGCATCTTTAGCATCTTCTTCGTCTTATTAGATATGTGCGTACTCCACGGAGGCCGCGATGAGTCAGTTTCAATTCTTAGGGCCGCGGGTTCGGCTGTCTGCTCCCAGAAGGCTTCAACTTCTGTCTGTATAAAGTTGGCGGTCGCAACTTGATTGTTCACCAACACGCTTTTGGACAGCTCGATCTCTCCAGCCTTGTACTGCTTCTCGACCCAGTCTTTAAAGATATAGCAATCCTCGATCGCATGGCTCACTACTCGGTGGTACGGGCAATACAGAGGATTGTCGGTCATTTTTGCTTCTTGGGGTCTTTTCGACTCCGGCAATTGTAAGCCGTTGTTCAAGGCATCTTTAAATATCTTGCGGACCTTGTCCCTTCTGAAAGAGTAAACCTTGTTCTTTTTCTCCTCTAGGGAAGGCCCATCTCCTCCCAGCAATGGCTTTCGTGACCGGTTGGTTTTGGATTCGCCCGCCCTTCGCTTTTCTTCATTGTCGGACGCATTGAAGACATTGGTACTGCTGGAACTCCCGCTTCTACGGTTGTCTTCCCGCTTGCTTTTCCAGGTTTTGTCTCTCTGAGAATCCGGCGGGGACTCCTGCTTCGAGCGTTCCAGCATTTGGACTTTCTTGGTTAGCTCCTGAAATGTCTTGAGGCCTGCCGTACACAAGAATGGGACCATCCAATTGCTGAGGTTCCCAATGAGAAGGCTGACGGACTGGTCCTGCTCCAGCGGCGGTTCGCACTTGACTGTGAGATTACGCCATCGAGCGATAAAGTCGGTGTTGCTTTCATTCTTCCCCGGCTTGGTCCTCACAAGGTCGGCAATGGAGATTTTATCACTGACACTCATGAACCTTTGCCGGAACAGGGACTCCATCTGGGCAAAGGTAATGACGGACCCGTCCGGTATACTCGCATACCAGTCGAAGGCGACGCCGGTCAGGCTGTTGACAAACTGACGAAGAAGGAGCGCGTCATTGCCCCCTGTATTTCCGCACGATGCTTTGAAGTGGGCGACGTGCTGATTTGCATTCCCCGTTCCATCAAATCTTCCGAGCTTAGGAATGACGTAGCCGCTTGGGAACTCAATCAGGTCATACTGCGCGGGATATGGCCGCCCGCTACTGCCGATTTCTTTCTGAGCTTCAGCTTCGGCCACCAATGTTTTAACCTTGCTGGTGACCAAATCCATTATCCGATCCTGTGTTAGCGGGATAGTGCTATCTGGGGCCAAGGCGTCTCCAGAAGCGGAGTGTGGCCGGCTTTCATGCGGCTCGACCAGTCTTGGACCCGAAGGAACAGGCATTGGCTGCCTCAGATTGTCATCACCCGGCTGATTAGTAGCGGCTTGTGCTTGATTGGGAGGCGCTCGAGCAATTTGAGCCGTAAGCTGCATCACCACGTTCGTTAAGTCGTCTATCTTCGAATAGAGCTTGGCCATCTCTTTATCTTTGCTCCTGAGCTGTTTTCGAAGCTCTTGAAGCAGCTCTTGCTCCGCAGTCCTGGGGCGGAAAGTCGGCTCCTCCTCGCTGTCCGAGCTTGATTCTGCATGGATCGAGGGGTCTTTCTGCCTATCATCCTCATCGAGAGGGTTTTCTTCATCCAGCGGGGGTGGCTGTTCTTGGGCAGCGGCAACCACATTCGGGCTAGATTGAGCTTGGGATGTGGTGGCCCCATCCTTGCTTTTGCTGCGAAGGTTGTCGCTGGGGCGTCCTCCCGCCATATAGACCGTATGGATGATGTATCTAGCCGTCTTTCTATCATTGGAAGCTGATTTCACGGATCGCTGTCTTGACCCCCTTGCTTCGGTAGCTGGTAATCGATTGAAGGCGGCTGGCCTAACCAGGTTCTTAAATGGTGCTGGCGCTTCTTTTCTGGATTTGCCCCGCTGCTTTCGTGCGGCACAGAGCGCCTGATAGACTCTTGAAGAGACAGTGTCATACTTTTTATGTTGGGGCTGGGACACCTCTTTTTGTAGCACTGTTCGGACCGCTGTCTTCTTGATTCTGGCGGTCATGGCATTTTTCTGAACCCACTTCAGAGGCTCGAAGGAATTGCTGATTCTTACGTCCGACTTAGCCGTCATCGCGGGGCAATCCTGCACTTGGAACTTCACATGATTCCATTTGGCTGAAGCCTTGGCCCTCTTGTTGACTCGATACCTGAGCCGCTTCTGCCTTAACTTTTCTGTTCTAAGCACCTGGCAGACTTCAGCTTTTTGGGAAGACACCGCGGACTGGGCGATGGAGGGCTTTGGAGATACGCTCGATTGTGCGTTTGTTGGAGTTATCGCTTGAGCTCGTCCGCGACATTTGTTGTTGCCCTTCGCACCGGAAGTCTTGCCCCCAGCTAGAGCGTCAGGGAATCGTTCAGACACCATCTTAAGTTTCGGTTGTGGTGCCTTAGCAATCACAACATTCGGCCTCTTGCCCCTTGGGACCGGCTTGACCACCTGTTCCGCCGGGATTTCCGCCAGATGAGCGCTTCCAGCAGGGTAGATGATGACGGAGCCAAACTGGCGGGGTGGTTCCTCCCATTGTCGACTGAGGCTTGCAGGGAGAACCACCCGAGCATTGATCTTGACCACGTACGGAATCGGGGTCATGTTGGAAGCTGAATTCGTCTGGGGAGACATTGTAATCGAAGGTTGATTGCTGCATGGAAAAAAAAACATCATTTCAGTATAGGCAATCGATATGTATATTGATTGAGTTCGTATGAACGTTTAACCCGAAATATGGGAGGAGAGATTGGTCCCACCGGGCGTGCCAGAGTCTGTAGGGTGTTTTTCGTCACCCCATTGAGATAGGAATACGCGCGCGCTTGTCAGGCGTACTACAGATTCCCCCTGCCTAGGGTAGGCCGGGGTTTAATGATTGTGGGGATCCGAATCTCCGGCAGCCGCGGACTAAGCTGCCGTTAATTACCCCCCGCCTTTGGGACGAGGGAACCTCCGATTAACGGGTTAAATTGGTCATGCGAATTCAATGTGCAGTGTACGTGTGTTCTGTTCTGAAGGGGGGGTTTTGGATATATCGGGAGCCACGCAGAGTTTTTACGGGGGTCCCGCTACCCGGATAGCGGGCTGGGGGTCAAGGGGGCTAGCAGCCCCCTTGCGGGGTTCGGGGCAGCGCCCCGGCCCGAAAATTTTTTGGAGGGGGAGAATGTTGCGGAGTATGTGTATGTGTACATTTGTATATAAATGTATATATATATGTATATACATAAAAAGAGGGGGAAAAGGCATCCAAGGGATGCGTGGGGCAGCACCTTGGGCGCTGTGCGCTTAGGTGCTGTGCGCAGGTGCGCAAGCGCGCGCGCCACGTGTCGGCACGCGGGCGCCTTGCGCACTTGCGCAGGTGCGCAAGCGCGCGCGCCACGTGTCGGCACGGGGGCGCCTTGCGCACTTGCGCAGGTGCGCAAGCGCGCGCGCCACGTGTCGGCACGCGGGCGCCTTGCGCACTTGCGCAAGCGCGCAGGTGCGCAAGCGCGCGCGCCACGTGTCGGCACGCGGGCGCCTTGCGCACTTGCGCAGGTACGCAAGCGCGCGGCGCCACGTGTCGGCACGCTGGCGCCTTGCGCACTTGCGCTGCACGCCGGAGAGGCACAAGAGGCTTTTAGCCTAAGAACAGAAGCTGTGCTTCAGAAATGAAATATTTATTATGTATATATGTATGGAGTTAAACTCCTATGATGTTTTGAAGCTGATAAAGGGGGTTCTTCTTCTTCCTCCTGTTGTTTGGCCGGATCTTGAAGATCAAGAAGTAGGAGATTTTAAAAAATCACTCCTTTTTGAGATCTGATGGGAGATCTGAGTTCCCCTTTGTGGGTTTTGTGGTGGAAAACCACTTAGTTTTGGAAAAGAAAGAGTAAAACTCTTGATTTAATTCAAAAGAAATGAGAAGGTTTTAGAACCTTGGAGAAGAAGCAGGAAAGAGCTCAGCTCTGAAACTTTTTTGGAGAGAGAAAAAGTTATGAGATATTTTCATTATCTTTGCCTTTATAGGCCATACATTTTACACATAGCCCCTTGGGCTTCACAAAATGGCATTTTGCCTATCCCATGGCTCATGTGCCATTTCCTTTTGCACATAAGCCATGGGCTTTACAAAAATTTGGCTTTATGCCTATTTTTCTTACATTTATCCGAAAATAAAATAAAAGAAATACAACAAAATTATTTATTCCAAAATTTTTATCTTGGCATGGGGGGAGGCCGGCCGCTCCATGTTCAGGCTCGACCCGGGCATGGGCCCACTGGGTCTGGGCTTGGGCCCACTTGGCTTGGGGTTGACTTGGATTTTGACTTGGTCAACCGGGGTGTAAATTTTTACCCCAACACCATAGGTTCTAATTTATGTGTGTTTCGTGTGCCATGTTGGCTTTTCTTGTATTTGATTCTTGTTTTACAATATGACGTGCTTGAAAACTGTAGGTACCTTCACGTGGACTTCGGGACGACAAGGGAGAGCAAGGCGTCATCGACTTCAGCAAGCGAGGATCGAAGGTGAGTAGTTGTATATCTAAGGGGGAAGTCAGGTGGATGTCGTATAGCACCCCTGCAACCGTAGAATAGGGTATATATATTATATATGTTTATGCGAAACTTGGATACCTAACAAATAGGGTTACTAGGAGACTATAGATTAGATTAAGCGTACTTGTAGGATAGTTTACTCTTAGTTTAGTTTCTTAGTCATGAGTCATCGGTTTACTTGTCGCGCACGCACACACTTGATATGATATGTGTGTATATGTATATGTATATATATGTACATATAAGGGTATAGACACACACACACACACACATACGTGTATGATGAGGATATGATATATTATGTGGTTTTGAGTCGTTGCGATCGAACTGGATGTCAAGAGATCGTGATACATGAGTTGATATGAGACATCGTAAATGATGCGATACATTAAGGATCATTGGGAGTTATATACATAAAATGCGATAACATGTGATTGATGAGATAATAAATTGTACGAGGCCTTAGATCCGTACCCCTGATTATGATATAGTACGATAGATGATACCGTACGAAATATGAGATATATGATATTGGCCCATACCCTTGATTTTGAAGATGACGTACGACGGACTATACCGTACAAGATATATATATGATGATTGATCCGCACTCTTGACTCGATGATGCCGTACAATGGATTATACCGTACATGATGTTATGAGGCTGAATCACCGACTACTAGATATATCGACTTAGAAAATGCTATAGACCTTCTTATCGCTTTCGACTCGTTTCTTAGTTTAGTCTTTAGTTGCTTAGATAGATGTTAGCTTAGGCTCGAGTCATACCTATTTTCAAAACTAACGAATCATAGGCATTTTCAAAGGATAAACCGAGGGACGCTACGGATTTTCAGAAGACATCTTTTTTCTCAAAAATACCGTAGTCCCTACTTTTCTAAAAACAACGATTCATGCTATTTAAACACGATAAACGGTATGACTTGTATATAGCTATGTTTATCTTATCTTGCTGTGTTTACTATTTACTTTTCTGCTATGTTTATGTTAATTCCATTTTATTGCATATATATACATGTGCTTTCATTAGTTGTAACGATCTCGTCTGTTATGACACATGCACCATTACCGATGATTCATATGTTGCACGTACATCTACTGGTCGGCTCACACACATTATCATCTGTAATTTCCATGCCACGTACACATTAGAGAACCGTTACTTCACTCATACTATCTGATAAATTGTAGTTTACTAGTATTGTTTAGCATTCACGATCTCACTTGCTAGTTTAAATATTGCATTTCTTACTTAGATGCCACATGCATTCATATATACATTATGTTTATGCACTGTGGAGGGGCTTTATGCCGATATTCATTGTTTTCTTATTGACTCATGATTATGAGATTGCGGTATTTCATGAGATCTCTGGATTTAGGAAACCACATGTGAAATTGAAAACTTATGCTCCTTTTAAAAGAAAAATGCGGTTTTCTTTAATATGTTGTGTGAAGTCCACTATGAGATTTCTCGGTTCTGGAGCATATATCATATATGATTACCCACTACGAGGAGCGAGGAGACACCGTTTGCGGGTATATGGTGGACCCTGTGCGGTTCCCCGGGGCAAGAAGGCCATATAGAGATTGAGACGTTGAGCCCGGCAGGGGAGCACTACCGACCGGTGATATTTAGCGCGGCGGACATCCGGAGGATACCGACCGTAGTCGTGAGATCAGATGATATGGGCCGATCCGGACTGACGGAGCCTGAGATATACGAGGATTATGTGTCACTGCTGGGCACAGTTTTCATTATGTTTTTGAGTGTCGATATTAGGCACTCAGGTTTTTTCATGATTTGGTGTGTCGTTGCTGAACACACATTGGATGATGCATTCATACATTATACATATGACATGTTACTATTTTATGACACAGATACTAGTACTTGATATTACACATATGCTTATTTTATTACCTTTGATGTTACTCGATGTTATCGTGTTATTATTATTATTATACCGTACTGTATGACCTAGGAGATAGCCATACATTCGATTTCTAATCGGTGATGTCTTCTACTCAAGAGTTGGCAACTCACCCCTGTTGTGCCACAGTTTTCTTGTAGGTTTGACTGCACAGGTTCCGTTGCGGCTTGCTGGCACACTGCTTTCTTTAGGGTGATTGCATTTGTTTAGCTAGGATACATTTGCATCGTGACCACCATTTTATACTTGTATATTTCATTCAGTTGTATCTAGTTAAATTTTCCATCAACCAGACTTGTATATTTATAGACTTAGAGAACGCTATTTTATATTCTTTCGGGCTTAGAGTCACGCTCATGTATTTATTTTTATTTCTTGTTTTCTTGATGATGCTTAGTTTCTTGCTTATTTACTGTGTTTTGATTCTCGCCTTTGGCGTTGTATATTTATATCATTGTATGGTTATTTCCGCCAATTGGTGAAGAGCTAGCTGCCGCTTGGGGATGCCTATATTTATTATTGCTTGTATTGCTTTCAGGTTATGATTTACAAAGGAGGTGCTGCCCAAATTTCAAACGACGAAAAATGTTTTCAAGATAGATATAAAGTATTGCATTTTCATAAGATATAACTTATGTTTTAAAGAAAGATCTTGATTTCATTATGTCGTTATTTCAAAAATTCACCTCCACTATTTTCCCTAAAAAGATTTAGATTTATGGGCTTTTGGCTTACTTGAATTAGGTGGGGTCCTATAGACTTCACATGATTCAAGTGCCAGTCGCGTACCTTTTCCGGGTCATGACAAAGTTGGTATCAAAGCGTTAGGTTTAACCTTGGTTCGAGTCTAGGTTTGACTATTAGGAGTCTAGGGCATATATATATATATATATATATATATATATATATATATATATATTCAGAACCCTACGATTGACCTTACGGAATTTAGACTTGGCCGAGGGGGTATTAGAACGAACTCTCGTCGCGTAGGTTCACCTTGGTTGATGGAGTAGGTGACTTAAGTAGAGTGACGTACCGTATGTATGTTCCGCGACATACTTACGATACGCTACTTCGCTTAAGTAGCCTAGGATGTACATTGCTTATGCATTGTATTTTTATTCATTCTTATGGCCTATCTTCATCGATATCGGATTGTGGTTTCTGTTACCTTGGCTACATGAGCTGGAAGAGCTATGGCTAGAGATACGATCAGCACGAGCCCGTCAGGGATGAAGACTGACCAGGATGTATTCCGGTGACACGAACTCGTTGATATATTATTCGACTAGGATTTCTCGTTGACACGAGCGTTCGGGATCTGCACTAGATGATCGTTCCAATTCTAGAAGCCAGCCAGATTATGAAGACTATTGACGTACTGTTTACTCCAGATGATTGAGGCATTGTCTATCGTGCAGACAGATGAGCCACCTGTTGCTGAGTTTGATAAGATATCGCCTCCATACCTATGAAGCTAATGCAGCATGAGGTCATACACGGAGATGTGATAGAAGACCGCTAGTCACCCTTGGATGAGTGACTAAGACAGTTTGTTCATTTGGATGCTCCGATGCAAAGTCATCAATTAGCTATCTTCAGCTAGAAGGGAACCTCACACAGACGTGTTGTGAGTCAATCGAGAAAGGACGAGCAAAGGCGCATTACTCCGATAACTTGGATGAGTTTTCGAGGACGCAATTGGCCAGATGCCTTCTATAGGATATTAGAGATGCCGAGTTCGTAGCTTTAAAAGAGACTCCAAATATGACTACAACCAATTGGAGCGCGGTCCACATAGCTACGAAAAGATGATTCCGAATTTGTCCATACTGTAGGGAAGCGGAGTAAGAAGATCGTGCGAGATTTTCACGAATTGTCATTCCACTCCGTTGATGTCAGTGATTTACTACGCACGCAGAGGCGTTGGATACGTCCACCTTTCCAGAAGAATGTCGTGATGAGGATGCAGCTATCCCGAAATAAGAAACAAACTAAGTAAAGAGTACCAACTTCTGGGCAGTCCGGCAGAGACGAGATTGGAAAGAGACCCTGACAGGATATTTTGGGAGTACTTCATGATAAAGACTTGAACCAGGATCGATTTTATCATGCACACATAGTGGGCCAGAGATTTCTATCATTGGCGAGATACGTTACGAGTGTCCATGTAATTGGTCAGGATATCCTCAGAGAAGCGCCAGAACGAGACTGTTTCCGTCATTATTCCGAATCAGGCTGTCAAGCCGAGGAGTCTTGTAACTGGTAATCCGCAGAGAGAAATAAGGTACGGACACTATATCATTTCGCCTGAACCAGGGAAACCCTCTATGTGGGACTCTAAAGAATTGATAGTACTTCGGCAGTAAGTTACTAGATAAATCCAAAACTACAAGCACGTCAGCGGCACTAGTTGTACATAACGGCTATCCGGGTATCTGTCGAAAAGGAAGGCCGATGAGCAAGCTCATCCGAACCCCTACTGAGCTTATTTGTGACAATCTCCATACGGTCTGGTCTCTTCGTATAAAAGTATCGCATACCGGGTTTAGGGGGTGGTAAACGTGAGACACTAATAACCCGATAATTCATGCTGATATGGCTCAGGACCAATCCGAGAAACTATTGATCTAACTATCAGTAAATCTCAACTGCCTTGGCCAAGGTCTAATGGTGCTGGCCAACCGAACACAGTGCAACATTGACACCCTATACCGAGAGAGGTGAATC
Source organism: Agapanthus africanus (assembly GCA_030015575.1). Lineage (NCBI taxonomy): Eukaryota > Viridiplantae > Streptophyta > Magnoliopsida > Asparagales > Amaryllidaceae > Agapanthus > Agapanthus africanus. The sequence continues at coordinate 461,184,620 of CM057338.1, forward strand.
CCTAACAATCGCTCACTGCCTCCAAGTGGATCGGGACTGTACTCAACTAAAACCTGTTTGCATAACTCAGTATAGTCATAGTAGGGTAGTAATCTAAGTACAATGGGAACTCACAGGAGACAAATGACGATCTCGGGTCTAAAGACCAGCATGTACTCATGTCACCTGAGAACCGATATCTGAAGATAGGTATAGTACCATCTAGAAGTTCTCGGCGAGCCCATCCATTGTACTCACCCCTAGTGAGCACCTATATACGATCCTAGGTGCTAAAGACCAATGGCTGTGGGACCAACCATCACCCCTCGTCGGGTTTTAGAAACGTATACACTGGTCTACTCCGGAGTATCGATTCTCAGTTTCGAAACTCCCGCGACTAGGGATATTTAAGGATGTGCTTATGGACTACCCAGCCCCTACATGTATGATCGCCATCACAACGCTGGTAGTCAAGCAATAATCCTACGGGCTTTATCGATGTATTAACGATACGTAATAACAAGTAAAACATATACACATGTTAAGATAAAGATAAACCAAAATAGCATACTATCATATCGAGCAAGATTATCATGTACATACATATCTCCAAGCATCCACTATATATAAACACACACACACACACACACACACACACACAATAATGGCCTCTAGGGCACACATATCCAACAATCTTCCACTTGCACTAAGGCCATATACATATCCAACAATCTTCCACTTGCACTAAAGCCATATATTGGCGTATCGAGTATCCAACGTCTGCTCTTAGGCCAGTTGTTAGCATATCGCATACCCAACATCTCAAATAGTCTCTCAAAATGGCTTGAGGGAGGGCCTTGGTGAATGGATCTGTCGTATTCTCTTTTGTGTCTACTCTCCACACCTCGATCTTCCAGCGATCTACGATCTCCCTGATCAGGTGATACAGCCTCAAGATATGTCTGGATCTCTGATGGGACCGTGGTTCCTTCACTAAAACCATAGCTCCATTATTTTCGCAATAAAAAGGTATTGGATCAACAATGGATGGAACCAACTTAAGTTTAGTAATGAACTTCTTTATCCAGACCGCTTCTTTTGCAGCATCGTTGGCAGCAATGTATTCAGCCTCCATTGTCGAGTCTACAACGGTGTCCTGTTTGGAGCTCTTCTAACAGACCGCCTCTCCGTTGAGGGTAAACAAAAAACTCGAGACAAACTTGGTGTCGTCCTTGTCACTTTAGAAGCTTGAGTCGGTAAAGGAATCCACTTGGAGGTCCCCATTACCGTACACCAAGAACAATTCCTTAGTCCTTCTCAGATACTTAAGAATGTTTTTCACTACTGTCCGGTGGTTCTCTCCTGGGTTTGACAGATACCGGCTCACCATGCTAAGCGCGTAAGCTACATCTATTCTGGTATATAGCATCAAATACATTATAGTTCCTACCGCCGAAGCATAGGGTATAATGCTCATGCGAGACCTCTCCTCATCAGTCTTAGGAGACATCTCTTTGGAGAGGGTGATTCCGTGCAAAGCAGTTATATTACCGCACTTGGAATCTTACATACCAAATCTATTTAGTATAGCCTTTATGTACCTGAACTGTAAAATTTCCAATAATCTCTTGGATCTATCTCTGTAAATCTTAATTCCTAGAATGTAGGAGGCATCACCAAGGTATTTCATGGAGAACCTTTGTGACAAGAAAAACTTGACCGATTGTGGTATAGAAATGTCACTTCCTATCAAGAAAATGCCATCCACATATAAGACTAAGAATACGACAGTTCTTCTTACAATCTTCTTTTATATACACGGCTCATCCTCGTTCTTGATGAAGTCAAAATCCTTGACTGCCTCATCAAAACAGATGTTGCAGCTCTGCGATGCCTGCTTTAATTCATAAATGGATTTAAGTAACTTACACATCTTCCTGCTGCTCCTACTCTCCACAAATCCCTCTGGCTGATCCATATAAATGCATTCTTCCACACTTCAATTTAGAAAAACCGTTTTTACGTCCATCTACCAGATTTCATAGTCATGGAAGGCAGCAATGGAAAGTAGGATCTGATTGGATTTCAGCATAGCCACTGGAGAAAAGGTTTCATCATAGTCCACACCGGGTCCTTAACGAAAACCTTTTGCAATAATTCTAGGCTTATAAGTCTCCACCTGTCCATCTACACCAATCTTCTTTTTGAAAATTCATTTTCATCAAGTGGGTTTTACCCCAGGAGGAGAAATATCCAAGGTCCAAATTTTATTGGTATACATGGACTCCATTTCAGATCGCATAGCATCCAACCGTTTATCAGAGTCCCTACTGGTAATAACCTGCTTGAAACTAGTAGGATCATCTTCTTCCAAGATACAATCATCTCGATCCCCGTCTATAAGAAAACCATAGTATCTCTTGGGCAGATGAGAAATCCTACTAGATCTGCGGAGTGACTAAGGTTTGTCGGGTGCTACTGAATCTTGAGGTTCCATTAAATCTTCAGTTTCAATTTGTGGTTCCAGAATTTCTTCCAGTTCTACTATGCAACCACTAATTTCTTTGGTAAGAAATTTCCTTTCCAAAAAGGTGGCGTGGCGAGCTATAAACACCTTCTGTTCCTCAGTGTGGTAGAACAGATATCCTAGTGAATTCTTAGGATATCTCACAAACTTACATAGAACCGATTGTGCCTCCAGTTTGTCCGGATTTTTCTTTTTAACATAAGCCGGACAACCCCATATCTTAATGAATTTAAGACATGGTTTCTTACCACTCTATATTTCATATAGAGTGGTAGGCACGAATTTGATTGGAACTTGATTCAAAAGATATGCTGATGTCTGAAACGCATGTCCCCAAAATGAAAGAGGTAGATAAGCACTACTCATTATAGAGCGAACCATATCCAATAAGGTATGGTTCCTCCACTCCGATACACCGCTGTGCTGTGGTGTATACGGAGGAGTAAGCTGATAGAGAATACCATTCTATTTTAGGTATTCTAGGAATTTCGTGCTTATGTACTCCCCTCCTGTATCAGATCGGAGAATCATGATACTTTTTCCAGTTTATTTCTTTACTTCGCTTTTACATTCTATGGATTTCTCAAAAGCTTCATATTTGTGTTTTTTCAGAAATACATATCCGAATCTAGAGAGATCGTCAGTGAATGTAATGAAGTATGAGAACCCACCTCTTGCATATATAGATATTGGACCACATACATCACAGTGTATGAGTCCCAAGAGCTCTGTAGCTCTTTCTCCGTATCCAATAAACAGGGATTTAGTCATCTTTCCTTTGAGACAGGACTGACAAGTTTCATTAGATGAAAATTTGAACAGATTCAAATATCAATCTTCATGTAACTTAGATAGTCTTTTCTCATTGATATGACCAAGTCTATAATGCCACAAGTAAATTTCGTTCATTTCTGAACTCTTCCTCTTGGGTGTGTTTTGTATATTGAAAACTGTGTTTTGATTTAGAACGTATATACCATTACACAGTATATCATCTGCAACCAATACCTGATTAAGGTAAATATTCATGATATTTCTATCTAGAACAAAATTATATACATCTTTATCAAGTAAAGAAACTTATATGATGTTGCAAAGCATGGAAGGTACATATTAACAGTTGTTCAAAATCATAGTATTGCCGCTTGGCAATACTAGGTGATATTCACCGACGGCAGCAACATCAACTTGTGCTCCGTTCCCTATTCTGAGGGACATATCACCAGGTCCAACCATCCAACTTTTTCTCAGTCCCTATAATAAATTACAGATATGAGATCTTGATCTAGTATCTAGTACCCAGGAGTTAGGACTGACCGAAAAACAGTTCTCAATAACAAGAACACCTGAAGGAGACGTAATGGTATGCTTCTTCTTCACCGGGTTCATCAAGGAATTCATGCAATCCTCTATCCCTTTCTCATGCTCATGACATGTGTCACAAGTCAGAGCCGAACCGATGTTCCCCAGTCCCGAATAAGAATCCGGATCGGTCAAGTCATATATTTTATTATCTTGATTAAGACATGACATGGTTGCTATCTGGAGAGAAAAAAATAAATACTCGGCGTGCGCTCTTGCAAGTTTAGATTGGTTATTATTTTATCTAAATAGGATGGACCCCACTGTTTCCTCAAATTCTCCTTCAAACCTTAAAAAGAGAACTAGCCGGGATCATTAACACCTTACAAGTTCGCTCACCGTTCAACCAGGTGGGTGTTGGTATTCCGAGGAAGGTTTTCCGTGCTCTCGCACGGACCTAATTAGAATAAATCTCGTTTCCGCAGAGGCATAGCCCCGTTAACACCTTTCTAGACACCTAATAACTTAGCTAATTGTGAGATGAAAATATCTCCCAAGAGTAATCCTACTCATCAGTGGGATCGGGATCCAGCTATCATCGCGTGATAACCTAGATGGAAGCCACTCTAGTCACCACACTCCAGAAGGTATGCAACACTAGAAAGTTTCCTGTATATTTGAAACTCCCGATGTGGTTTTTGCCTCTAAGACCTTAGTGATCTTGACGAATAATCAACAAATCAAAAGATCCTAGTCAAGTTTAACCCGTCATTATCCAAGATTGCATAAGATCCACTCGCATGACCCCTGATGAATAACCAACAAAATCATACAACTGTTCTAATCAATCGCATTATCCATGCTACAAACAATCATTACTTAACTACCGTATACTACATCTTGATGAATAATCAACAAACGAAATACGAATACTAAGTACTAATTATCTAAAACGACGGAGGGCTACGAATGGTTTTTGGCAAAATACCTTTAACGTAATAAATTTGATATCGTTGAAGGAACCGAGTAGTATTGAAAACGAGTGATTTAGGCTCCGCTTTTGAAAACTAGTGGTTTAGAAGAAAACCGAGTAATCAATAGTAACATAATCTTTTGCTCAGAGATCACTCTCCGTGAAGGGATCTAAGCTCTTACCTCGTCGAATGATGTGCGGGATATTCCTATACGAATACCACTATGCAAAGCAAAGGAATACAACTATAATTTTTCGAAAAATTTATTCCGACAGCATATTTTAGATTTATTTTTCCTTGCATTAATCAAAATTAATGTGGTCCCATCAATTAAAACCTATCACATCAGAAAAGAACGAAAATAGAATATACGTATATGCCATCCGTATTCAGCACGGGGCCTCGTCATGTGTCGTTGGTTACTTAACTAATGGTAGAGCGGGGGTGTTTCCTGATTTAAAATCAGGAAAGTTACAGAAGAGGCATCACGTGCTACCACGTGACCAGCAGTCACGTGTTGGCACGTGACATTTAAAAGCAGCGGCAAAGGCGAAGTCAGCTCCTTGATTAAATCAAAGAAAATGCTCCAGACGAGGGTCACGTGCTCACACGTGACCAGGGGTCACGTGGTGGCACGTGACGGCTAAGCAGCGGCCAGAAGGAAGAACGCAAAAAGAAGAAGAAAGCTCGTTCCAGGGGGTCACGTGCCTACACGTGACCATGGGTCACGTGGCCACACGTGACCGGCTTTCAAAGCCTATTTATTTAACAGAATTAAATTCTGAAGAGATCATTCAAATCTTTCCAAAGGAAAATGATTATTTGGAACCGATTGGACTAAAGATTTAAAGGTGATTAAATATCACCTATTTATGGAAAAATCTTGAACTTGGAAAGATGTCCCCTTAAAATCTAGCCGAAATAACAAAGGAAAATCTTTGGATTTAAAATTCAATGGTGAATAAAATTCACCTAATAATCCAAAGGTCCAAACGAATGGTGAATACAAATCTCTCAATGAAAGATTTATCAAAACTAATTGATTCTGCTTCTTCTCCTATAAATAGGAGCCAACAGACACACAGAGAGAGAGAGAGACAGAGATCGATACATAAAAAAAAAAGATAGAGCCTTGAGACTCTTGAAGAATCCGATCTTCTGCAGAAGAAAATCCCAGGTAAGAAACGGAAGGTCCTTAAAAGAGAATTTAATTCTCAAAAGAGTTTAACTCTTAAAAAGAAGAACATAGTTCTCTCTTTAGTGGAGGATCTGCAAAGTGCACATCTCCCCTTGAATTGAGAATTTAATTCTCATTGGGTTGAGATCCTGCCATGCAGATCCAAAGCATAGAGAGGGAATGGAAGTTTGAGAATTTAATTCTCACAAAACTATAGGAATTTAATTCCTTTAGGATAAAATTAGGATTTGACCCTATGTTATAGGAATTTAATTCCTTCAGAATGAACAGAATCAGGGTTTAACCCTATGACAGAACTCAATTCTTCACATATATGAGGAATTTAATTCCTACAGAAAATTCAGAGTTCAACTCTATCCCAGAATATAAATCTTCAGAAGGAAATAGGAATTTAATTCCTCTAAAGTTTATTGTTAGGGTTCAACCCTGCGAAGAATTTAATTCTTAAAGAGATTAACAGATCTTTTAAAAAAACATACAAAGAGGCAGGGTCACGTGCTACCACGTGACCCCCGAAAAGATCCACAGAGAAGGGCCTTTGAGGCAATGCCTCACGTGACACACGTGATCCTTGGCAGAAGCTTTAACATACCAGCATTTAAATGCCCATCACGTGACAACACGCGATGCTCCAAAGAATTCACCACTCTCGGCAAAACAAATAAAGGGGAGGGCGCCCTCACGTGCTACCACGTGACCCCTCTTACCTTAGTGCTTAACGCTAAATTGGACCCTCTGAATCTAGTGTTTAACACTGTTTTGCCTTAGCGTTCAAAACTAATCGAAGAGCCTTTCTTGCAGTGTTTAACACTGAATTTCTTAGTGTTTAACACTAAATTAAATCTCTGTTAACAGAGTTTAACATTAATTTTCTTAGTGTTCGACACTAAATTAAAATCTCTATCACCAGTGTTTAACACTGATTATCTTAGTGTTTGACACTAATTTGAGATCTCCACTGCCAGTGTTTAACACTAATTTGCTTTAGTGTATAAAAAATAATTTGAAAGCCCTGTTGCTGGCGTTTAACACTAAATATCTTTTAGTGTTAAACACTAACCTGTCAATCTCATTCTCAGTGTTCAACACTGGTTGATCCTTAGTGTTTAACACTAACTTTAGCCCCATTGGCTGAGTGTCTAGAGGCAAAGCCTCTCCTCTAATGGACCAACAGAGGGCCAAAATCCTAAACATGATTGGACTTAGCCCAAGCTGGCCATAAGTCCTCAATTCAAATTCAACTGAGCCAATGGGCTCATAATATAATTAATTGGTCTTGGTTCCAAATTGGGCCAAAGATTATTTAATCTACCTCGGTTTAAGGGTACATCTCTTCACTCCTTTGATACGTGGCGTTGTAATTTCTCAACGTCTTCAAAGAGGTGACGGGTCCCGATGACCACATATTGATACGGACTGTGGGGTCCTTAAACTCATGGACTATGAGGTCCTTAACCTTGACCGAGATTTCTTAAAACTAACTTCGGACTGTGGGGTCCTTAAACCCATGGACTATGACGTCCTTAACCTTGACCGAGATGTCTTAAAACTAACTTTGGACTGTGGAGTCCTTAAATCCACGGACTATGAGGTCCTTAACCTTGACCGCAACGTCTTAAAACTAACATTGGACCGTAATGTCCTTAAACTACCTATGGACCGCAGCGTCCTTAAACTACCTATTGACCGCAACGTCACTAAACTAAATAACAGAGTTCCCTTAATGGCTCTATTGTTGGATCTAAACGATCCCGTTAAGTCGATCTTAGTCTAAAAACTAGACTAACGTGTCCTTAACAAACGTTTAAGTCGATCTTAGTCTCAAATGAGGCTAACGTATCCTTAAACCCAAACCCCCAAACCCAAATCTAAGATAATACGGATTTGGACTAGTCCACGCCCTACGGGCGACGACATAACTCAGTCTCCGTATACAATCCACGGGCAACCAAACATAAAATAAACACACACGACACGAAGTGACCATCTGGAGATGGAGAAAGTGGTTACCGCGATACGGTAGCGTAATTAACTGCAGGGGCTTGCGCCTGCAGGGAAGAGCGTCCCCACAATCAAAAACCCCTCAAGCGAGGGGGAATCTGACGAAATCTGCTACATCGGATGCATCCGTTTAAACCTTCGATATACGGTGCCATAAATCAACTTGGCATCTTCGGAGAGGTAGACGGATAGCACCAATTAGCATCTGCCCCGAACCTCAGGCGAGACGTCCTCACGCGTCGCGGCCGCCGTTCGGAGGGAACAGGGGGCTAGACTAGCGCAGATGCAAAACATATACAACATTTATTTATTTATATATAAATATATAGTCATCTCAGGCATGATATAAGCATCACAGAAAAGCGATAAGCAATATGGGAAAGCGGATAATCTAGGAATCTCAAGTTTCATTTGAGCCGCAAATGAAACTCAACGTTCTCCAGCCGTGTGGATAGCCTGTAAAATATATAACCAAGACCCTTACGAGTGCGACAAGTTGCCCATCAATTCCAAAAGTGAGGCAATCCCAATCAACAAAGTAAATGGGCTACCCAGCACTTCACGGAATTCGGTAACTTTAGCACACCACCGTGGGTCATCCTAAAACCCCAACAAGTGTGGAAAATAGCCTACCAATTCTAGAGCGAGGCGGCTTGAACTCGCCACTGCGAGACGACCACCTAGTGCACTCTAGAACCCGGCTATTCGAGCACTTCTCCATGGGTTTATCCTAGTACTTAAATGAAATAATATACAATGGTGATATCGATCTCAACCCGGTCGTGTCCCAATAAAAGAATATACAAACAGGCAGAAACGGTTGTCCACATGTCGAACACTCACCCTGCAATAATGAATATACAAATGAACTCAAAACTGTACAACAGACATTGCACAAAAGGCTATCAATCACGACAATCCGTCAAAACCATCACATAGATATCTCAAGCAACATCACAACTAAAAAAGATGCATATAACCCCTTCTAATAGATGTATAGCTATTAGAAGACATTAAACAACACATATACGCATCATAGAAGCAAGTAACGAAAACTATGATAATAGAATTCCATGCACAAATAGCAAATACAACAAGTTTTTCCAAAACCAGAAAAACGGTTCATTAAGTCCTAAAATTTCATCGTTTTAAGCCAATCCGGGAGTCGAAACGAACTCGAAACTCGCCCGAACCATCACAGAAGCGAAGTACCCAAAATTATTTGTCACACGGGGTGTTAGGGGGTACCCACCCCCTAAAGCCACCACGAGGTGTCCTAAGGAGCTGGGAAGACCCGAGCCTACCTTTACAGGGTATGTCTTGGGTCCCCACCCCCAAGGCCACCTTGTGGAGGTCTCAAGGGGTGGGCCTGACCTTCGTCCCCCCGTGGCGATCCTTGGGTATCTAAGAAAAACCCTGTGGCTTCTCGGTCCAAATTGTGAGCCCACGGGGAGTGAAACCACCCCTGGATGCCGAAGGCGTCCTTGAGGGAGTTGAATGCCTCATTCAAGAATTTTTTTTGATCCATGCTAAAACTTGGATTTTCGGGACTGTTTTTTCGTGACGAAAACAACGAAATTTAAATGCCGTAACTAACTAGTTTATGTGTTTGGGTGGCTCTGATACCATGTTGTAGTCAACCAACACAGCAGAAACTGCCCGTAGTGCTCGTAGGTCCCTCAGCAGCTACTTTTTACATAGTCCCCTTGCGACGGACTACAACGCGCCGGACCATATAACCGCCCGAGGCACCTTGGGGTAAGAGCATATGCTTCGCCACTACTTTTACACAGTGAGAACCCCTATAGGTCGGCAACCCTGCCTAGTAGCTCTGATACCATATTTCAGTTCCTAGCGCCCTAACCGCTACTACCGTGGCCTATGCAGAACGAAAAACAAAAATTTGAGAGGCGCTAGAAACTACAAATCCGAGAATCTTAACCGAACACTTAAACTAGAAACCGAGAAAAAGTTTTTGTTACTCTATAAAGAAGATTATATCAAGAGATCGAGTCCTTCGATCATCATCTCCTCTTCTTTAGCTCCTTGGAGTCTCAATGATCAAGCTTCACCGCCGGTCTTTCTCTGTCGAAGATGATTCACCCGAGAGATATGGTTCTTGGCTCTAGCTCCACACTAAGAATCACGTAGAGCAACTAAAGATCCTACCTTGCTACACTAGGATTTCTAAAGATGTAGCGAGTTATTCTAGTAACTTTCTACCTCTTTTCAACCGTTGATTATCAATTCATGAGAGTGTATGAATGAAAAAGGAGGAGCTCAAGAAAGGGAGAGAGAAAGAAAAATGGTGGAATGAAAAAAATCTCATCACAATAATAATTCTAGCATGATTTTGATAAATGGATTTTTGCAATATAAAATACCAACTATACTTGAATAGTGTAGACAAATGAATTAACAATTCATTTGTCTATCCTATCCATCCATGCGTCCACCATTCTCAAGCCACCTCACCCCTCCGCCTCATTTTCAATTTCCATAAATGGAAATACAAAAAATAATGAGGTGTCCTCCTTCTAAAATGCATTTCCGTATAAATAAGGAATACACTCTACCGTATATACATACCCGTATTCATATCAAAATACGAATAACCAAAAAGATAGAATAATTCAAAGAAAATAATACTAGAATATACATATCGAAAAATATATATGTAAATTATTAAATCAATACCTGATTTAATAATCCGGCTTAATCCTAAGCCATCTAGTATTATCAGCTGTCCGATCAAAAGTCCGGGTACCTAGTACACTCATTTGATCAGAACGCTGCACGTATCAAAATACAGCCACTATATCATTTCTCTTGAACCAGGGAAATACTCTGTGTGGGACTCTAAATACTTGACAGTATGCCAGCAGTGAGTTACTGGATAAATCCATAATCACTAGTACGTCAGCGGCACTAACTGTATGTAACTACTATCCGGGTATCTGTTGAAAAGGAAGGCCGATGAGCAAGCTCATCCGAACACCTACTGAGCTTATCTGTGACAATCTCCATACAGTCCGGTCTCTTCGTCTAAGAGTATCACATACCGGGTCTAGGGAGTGATAAACATCAGACCCTAATAACCCGATAATTCATGCCGATGTGGCTCAGGACCAATCTGAGAAACTATTGATCTAACTATCAGTAAATCTCAACTGCCCTGGCCAAGGTCTTATGGTGCTGACCAACCGAACACAGTGCGACATCGAGTCCCTATACCGAGAGTGATGAATCCCTAAAATTCGCTTATTGCCTCCATATAGCTCGAGACTGTATCCTACTAAAACCTGTTTGCACGACTCAGTAGGGTCATGGTAAGGTAGTAATCTAAGTACGATGGGAACTTACATGAGACAAATGATGATCTCAGGTCTAAAAATTAACATGTACTCATGTCACCTGAGAACTGCTACCTGACGATAGGTATAGTACCATCTAGAAGTTCTCGGCAAGTCCATCCAGTATACTAACCCCTAGTGAGCATTGTTCAGTCGAAAATATTGCACATTTGATGGAACATTTTCCTTACTTTGATTAAGTACTTAAAGATACTTATGGTAATTATGGTACATATGTGGGTTTATCTGCAAAATACTCTCTATCATATGTTTATACACTATATTTAACATTATGAAGAAAAATATATGCATATAATATTTATATGATATTTTGATAATTTAAATATGCATATCTTATCAAATAATCCTAATCAATATTCTTAAAATATTGTATCATACTAATGGTTAGGATAATATCACAAATATAATATAATAAATATTACTAATACTATGAATTGTGATATTGTGCAGAGCTGGCTCAGGTCTGGAGATCGAGATATTCAAGATGTCGAGAATAAAATCTGCCGATAAAATTGAATCAAATCGTATATCATAAATGGCAGAGACTCAGAGAAAGATTTGAAGAATCCAGACATCACAGAGATCTCCACGTGTCAACACCAAGCAAAAGAAGAAATTTCATCACCTGATTCCATGAAGGCGCCGCCCAACTGCGGCCAAACTACCATTTCTGCGGCGAATCCACGGCAGTATTGGGGTATTTGGATTTGAGATTTTTTTTGTGTAATCTTAACAAAAAATCCTCACCTATAGAATCTAAGGTTTTTATCTTCTATGATTATTTAAAAGACCGAAAGCTACACATGAAAAATCATCAAACCGAAAAGATCCAAGATGATCCACACATCCAAGTTGATCATTAGTTGTTCATCTACTTCTTACGAGACAAAGATCGGGAGCATAAACTAGGGTTCTTGTACTCTAAATTTGCCGGATTTGTAAATGATAGTTAATTAATAAAAAGGTAGATTTTTAGTTTAATACTTTGCATTTTACTTTCTACATTTACAATATGATATCCTTTTTCATCTTCTCTTCTGTCTCAACCATGTATGAGTAATTTCTAACTTGCTAGGTTTCGTAGGATTAGGGTAGATAAATGGATGATAAAATCTCATAATTTCTTTTATATCTTATAAAATTTATAAACATTAGCAAAATAAATGTTAATATCCTTATCGGGCGCGCTACCAATTTATTGATAGTTTCGACCGCGATTTGATATTAGATTAACAATTGTTTTGGTAAAGGCTAGACAAGAATAGAGATCAATGAAAGGATAAGGGTTAAGAGTGGGGAAATTCTAGTTTCTTCCAAAAGAACCATAATCCACATACATCACTATCGATCTAGTTTAAATCTATTAAAAAATAAAAGGAGTCATCTTTAATTAATCATCCATTACTACTAAATTTTATAAACCTTACAAGCCTCTTCTTTATAGATTCTACATCCGTATATCGTAGATCTACAACCAATCACCCCTTCTTTCAATCAACTCGTCTAAAGCATGCAAAAGATTCAACGTTTCCCTTAGGATGACCCGAACTCATCGCGGCTAGCTACTAGCGACACCGTTATTGATTGCGGTCACTTTACAAAAACACTTTTCCAAATACAGAATCAAACAAATGGCGCCATTGCCGCGGATACGTGCGTAATTTTTTTTGCTATTCGGGTTGAATTCTTATCCGATCCATAAAAGAGAACCAAAACCGCATATTGTGTATTTAACGATTATTGTGCGAATTTTACGAGGGGATCTGGAGTCACTTAAACGAGAAATTAGAGAGTCAGAGACTTTCAGAGAAGCCCAAAGGAGTATAGAAAGCTACTGCAGAAAAATTGTCAACAGTTCCCTCTAGAACGTAAAGAAACCGCGGCATTTGCATGCGTTTGGCCGCGGTTGGGCTGCGGTTCTGGGGAATTGTGCCTCCAAAATCCTCTGGTAATTTCAACATATCTTTCTCTCTCCTCTAGAAATCCAATAATATAATTTTCTGCGGGATTCTTTGCAAATTTCGCCGCTCAAAAACCTTTTTGCGTGTTTTTATATTGGTTTGTTTGTGCGTATTTTAACCGAACTTTAAGGGGCAAGATCAAAATTCAGATTAGGTGGGGATTTCATCACCCTTTCTAGGCCCCATAAATCACAAAACGAGCATCTTCATAACCCTACATTAATTAAAAAAATATCTAGACCAAGCCTCTAAGGATTGTCGCGCTCAATTAGGATAGAGGAGGGTCGTGGGTAATTTATCGCTTATCCGCATTTCTCTTGTGGTGTCTAGGCAAGTGTGACTAAGGAAAGTGATTACTTAATTAGGCCCACTATTTTCGATAATTCGCATAGCTGATACCTCCCTCTTACCTGGCACTTACTGGGCCACAACAGTGATAAAGTGGTGGTAGAGGATTGATCCTGTGGCTTGTATTTTGGAAGTATAGGAGCGGTCTAGTGCTTGACCTTAGAGAACGTGTTAGTGTTTATGCCCTAGAGACCATTACCGTATCATACTAGATTGTATATTACTTAATGGAAGCTTGGGATATTCACAGTTGTATTGGTAGTCTTGCTAAAAATGGTAGTATGCTACTTGGTTTGTCTCTACTTTAATATGTGCATATGTTTCTTTTAACATATCGCTTATACATATTAGTAAAGCCCTTAGGATCTTTGCTTGATTACCAGCGTTGTGATGGCAATCACACTAGTGGGGGATGGGTAGTCTATAAGCACATCCTATACAGGTCTCTGGTCGTAGGATTATCGAGACGGGGCATCGATACTCCGTAGTAGACTGGTGTATACGCTTCTCATCCCAGCATGGGGAGATGGTCTGTCCCACAGCCATCAGTACGTCGTACTGAAGATAGTATGCAGGTGCTCGTTAGGTTACGGGTAACAGGACAGGACTCACCGGGAACTGCAGGTTGGTATTATACCCATCGTCAGATAGCAGTTCCCAGGTGACATGAGTACAGCTTAGTCCGTCGACTTGATACTGCTACTTTGCCTCGGGTGTGTTCCCACTATTCTTAGATTACTACCCTGCCACGGCTCAAAGGAGTCGTGCAAACAGGTAGTAGTTGGGTGCAGTCCAGAATCACTTGGAGGCAGTGGCGGTTAGACAGGATTCGTCTCTCCCGGTATTGGGGGTTGATATCGCGCTGTGTATGGAGAGCCATTACGCAAAGTCCCTGGCCAGGGCAAGCGAGATTTACTGGTAGGTTCCAGTAGTTTCTCAAGGTGTAATGGGCTACACTCCGACACGACTTATACCGCTATTAGGGGTCTGACGTTTACCGCCCCCTAGGCCCGATATGCGATAGTCCTAGACGAACAGACTGGACTATACGGAGATTGTTACATCAGTCTCAGTAGGAGTTCGGATGGGTTTCCTCATCGACCTTCTTATCGACATCTACCTGGGGACCGTTACGTACAGCTAGTACCGCTTGCGGCCTGTGGTTAAACCCACTGCCAGCGTAGTGTCGAGTTTTTAGAGTCCCACACAGAGAGTTTCCCTGCACCGGGCAAAAGGTGTAGATGCCGTATGGTTTTACGGCAGGACCGCGATCAATACGTACACTTGTGCACGTACTATGATCGGGCAGATAATACTAGCGGGCTTTGGTTTAAGCCAGATTCTAGTATTATACAGATGGATTTATTCAGTCAAAGATTATCCGTGTTTTTCGGAAATACGGATGGGAGGGGCAGTCTCGTAATTTCTCGGGAAACTTCTAGAAGAAGGTGACTCATTTGTGTTTATTTCCTTTTAGGATTTAAACTAAATGAGGTGGAGGATGAAGTGTATGTTTACATTAAATGCTTAATGACTCATGAGGTGATTCAAACTTAGAATTAAATGAAGCATGCTAGATATTATCTTGATATTATCAAGAGAGATATTATTATGCTTCATATTATTCTAGCATGAGAATTATTCATTTCATTATTACAAAACACTTCTCTCTCCTCAAGACTTCATCTTCTTCCTCAACCCCTAAAAGCTCTCATGAGTTGAGAATCCTATGGTTTAAGTGACTAATTAATCCATCTAAATACTCTACACCCTTTAGGACTTCTAGACTAGCAAGCTAGAAGCCGTAGTTATCTCAGATTTGAGATTGGAGCTCGGACAATAGACTCCCGGGTGGATCGTCTTTGACTCGAGGAGGTCGTTGAGGTGCCCATGTTCCATAGAGCCTACGAGGTGTGGAGGACAGTGATGAAGACCCGAAGGACTTGTAACATAAGGTATAACTTCGAATTCGAGTAGTTAAACCTCAAGTTGTTTGCTAGCTACGGTTTGTGTTCGATTCTTGGTTTGAGTCGATGTTGCGAAGCTCGTAAAAATCATTTTTTGCTAATTCCGCCTCCCCGCGGACACGTGGGGTGCGTGACATCGACTTATAGAACGTAGTTCTAGGGCTGATTGTGCATTTTTATGATTTGTCGAGTCAAGCCTCACGTCCGACACTTTTTCAAAACAAACCTTTTTAAATCGTTCTCACACACGCTGCCACATGCATTAAACCCGTTTAGTGCACGATCGGCTAGACACGGGATTCCAGTGCCCGTCTTGTTCGCGTCTTTGCTATCAACTCTGAAGTCGGTACTTCTTCATCTTCTTTTTCCCCTCCACCCACCACATCGACCGAGATGGACGGTCCTCTATCAAATTTTACCAACACATCCCTGCCACCACCCGTTGGTGCGTAGAATCCACCGCGCATCTCTCTTCAAGAAAGATGCTATCTGATACGCAGTCCCCTTCCTACTTGTCTATCTATTCCACCAGCCAATGGGGATAATTTCGAAATTAAACCCCACTTCATCAACTTGTTTCTTGAATTTCACGGGCTTGAATCCGAAAACGCATACGTTTTCATCACCAAATTCGAAAACGTATGTGCAATGATGGGCACTACACAACATTCTATGGATGTTATGCAGTTACGTCTTCTTCATTTTACCTTGTGCGACCTAGTAGAAAAATGACTTTATAGTACCACCGCACATTCTATCACCAAATGGGACGAATCGTTATAGCATTCCCTAAGAAATTTTATCCCAATCACAAGACTGCCCGTGTTCGAAGCGAGATTAACCAGTTTACCCAACTTCCCAACGAACCATTCTTGAAATTCTTTGAGCAGTTCAAGGATCTTCTTTTACAATTCCCCCATCACGGAATTGATAAATGGAAATTTTGCCGAATTATATTTGAGGGTGTTAATTCTGGCACAAAACAGATGCTTGAAACCATTTGACAATGTCATTTCATGTCTAAAGACGATGGGGAAGTTTGGCGATTTCTAGAAGATCTTGCTGAACAAACTTTACAGTGGGAAAGCGTTAGACCAATATCGTCTAGGGGAGGTATCCATCAGCTCGATGATTCCATCACTGTAAAAGCCGCAATGGTCACGATACAAAGGAAACTCAAGGCTATACAAACCAAAGTCTCTTCAGCCTCCCTAAACCAGGTTATGTTTCTCAAAACCAAGTGTGGTTGTTGTTCCGACCCATCACATTTGACGAAAGAATGTCCTTTGAGTCCACTGTTTCAAGGTCAAGAACAAATTAATGCTACTTTTCAGCAACGACCTAGAAACGATCCTTATTCTTCAACATACAATCAGGGATGAAGGAATAATCCTAATTTTGCTTGGAACCAAAACCAAACTCAAAATCGAAACCAGTTCCCAAATAATTATCAAAGACCTCCTCCATAACAACGGCAACCACCACAACAAAATCAGCACCCCTTTCAACCGCAAACTTTTCAAAATCCGGCCAATAATTTTGCACCTTATAATAATTCTTTCCAAACGGCCGGTACTGATAAAACCTCTGCACTCGAACGTAACTTAGAAATGCTCATTAACCAGTCTACACAAACGACGGCTAATTTAAAGTCTATCCAAACGTTAGTGCAACACACCGCTTCCCACGGTGAAAGCATAAAATCGATAGAAGCACAACTTGCACAGTTAAATGCCACGATGAGTGAGAGAGAGAAAAGAAAACTTCCATTTCAACCTCTACCGAATCGTGGCCACTCACAAATTCATAATGTGTGATCGGGAAGAGTGCTGAATAACCAAGTGGGTGAACATGTTGATGTTGATGATGTTGATGATACCCCGACTTCTACTTCTACTCCTCCTTCGTCTAATCCAACTTCTTCCGAGCCTATTCTCTGTTTTCAACTAGGCTCGAACCCTCAGCCCTCAAGTCAACCTAAAACGATCCTAACTCTAATTCTGGGATCGATTCCATCCCCACAAACTTCTCCACAAATGATGGATCAAACCCTTATTGATAAAGTTCATTTTCCACACAGGTTAAGGGGAAACAGACCAATTCCACAAATGGAGAAGATTGTGGAAATTTTTAAGCAAATTAATATAAATATTTCTCTCCTAGATGTTATCCAACAAGTTCCGTCCTATGCGAAAATCCTTAAGGACTTGTGTACTAGGAAAAGGAAAATTCAAGTGCATAAAAAAGTTTTCCTAGCGAGTAATGTGAGCACTGCTTTTACCCAAGAAACGAAAGGACTCTGGGAGTCCGACAATATGTTTTTCTATTGGGGGTAAAAATATCAATCGTGCTCTACTCGATTTAGGTGCTAGTGTTAACTTACTTCCGTATTCTGTTTATGAGCAATTAGGCATCGGAGAGTTAAAACCGGCGCACTGCACCTTTCGGATGGCCGATCGATCTATCACGCAACCTAGGGGTGAGCTAGAGGACGTGTTAATCAAAGTCAGGGAATTTATATTCCCTGTGGACTTCATAGTTATTGATACACAACCTGTAGCAAACCCACGAAGCCAAATTCCGGTGATTCTAGGTCGGCCTTTTCTAGCGATTTCCAACGCAATAATCAATTATCGAAACTGTTTTATGACCCTATCCTTCGGGAAGATGTAAATTGAGCTTAACATTTACAAGTTGGGAAGTGAACCCTCCGAACCCTATGCTAATGTATGTTCTGTCGAAACGATAGATTCCTATAACAACGAACTTGAAAAGCTTCACGATACTTATCTCGACTCCACTAGTGTGTTGTTGTTTGATCCTGCTATTTATTATACATATGAGAACCCTTCTATCAACAAGTCCACATCCAAGTATGAATCTTTTGACTTGTCAAATAAGTTAGTCGAGCTGTACAGGTCAACATCTAACGCTAAATATGAAACTTTTATTAAGTTCAAGAATCATACCTTTCTTTCCGATAAGATTATCATTCGGAATATCGATGAAAACATTGAAGACATTTTCGCCAAAGAACTCGCATTTTTAGAAGACATGGGAGTTGTGATGAATCAACCCCAACCCAAAGATGCTGAACGGACTGTTCAGTCGAAAATATTGCAATCTTTAACATAACAATTTCCTCACTTTTCTAATCATCTAAGGATATTTGTTATAATTATAACACGTATTACAAGTTCGTCTGGAAAATACCAAATACCACGTGTAATATATTATAATCAACACTTTGGAAGAAAATTGTGTATTGTATATCTCAACAATCTTCAGTGAGATTTTGTGCAGAAAATTATTTCAGGACAGATATCGGAATCGTAAATTCGCCGACAAAATACAGCAAATCAAAGAGTAAAAATCTGGTAGAGATTCAGAAGAGATAAGAAGATTCCAGATATCACATATAACCACAAAGACCAACACCAAACTATACAAGAAAAATGGAGCAACGATCTCACAAAACGGCCGCGGATCCGTGGCCGAGTTGGGGGCTCCGGTGACGACACTTTTGCAGAAGCTTCCCTATAACCTCCTAGCTTGTTGAAGACGCTCCATTGTAACGAACTTGTTCTGGAAACTTCCTTACAACAGCCTAGCTTCTTGAGGAATCTTGATAACTACTTTTTTCTAGAAGTTTCCCTACAACTACCTACCTTCTTAGGGAAGATTAACCTAGCTTCTAGTGGAAGATTGGTGAAGGCTATATAAAGGGACCTAAGTTTACACTAAAATGGGTTGTTGTTGTTGATTGTAGTCGATTTCTAGCACACAAACCAAAAAAAAATCCAATTCAATTCCAATTCAAGATCCAAATCAAGAATCGTTGAGAACAATATCGAGCAACGACATTCAAGATCCTTTACGCGAAGCTGATCGTCATCAAGAGCAAGAGATCCTCGACAGTTCCAAGTCTCACGGAGATCGAGCGAAGCGAAATTCAACGGAATAGTTACATCTTCAAAGGAGCGATCGAGAGCAATTCTTGTAACCTCGGATTGAAGGAATGTGTAATTAGAAGTTGATTAATAAAGGTGATCAATTGATAATTCTCGCTTTCTTTACATTCTTGCATTGTGAAATTTCTAATTCTTGATTCTTTTATTTTCACGATGCATGAGTAAATCTCCGCTTGTTAAGGATTCGAAGGAATTCGGTAGATCAAATGGTGATGAAATCTTATACGCATCTTAAGTCTTATGAGAATTATGAACTTTAGGAAAAAGAATCATCAGTGACCAAATTTGGAATGAGATCACCTTTCTTGATAATTTCGTTCCAATTTGGGATCAAATAATTGATGATTCTCTTTGCTAAAGGCTAGATTTTATTGACGATCAATGAAAAAATAAATGGATAGTGAAGGAGAAACCCTAGTTTCCTCAAAAGATCCCTAATCTTCATTCATCACCATTGGTCTAGCTATAATTCATCAATAAATAAGATAAGTCATTTTTAGTATTCATCATTACTACTAATTCCTATCGAATCTTATAAGCTATTCTTCAATTTTCTTGATAACTAAAATTGATATTAGGCACTTGATTGCTAAATCGTAAACTCTTTCTTGATTTTCTTGAAATAACAAACTCAATTAAATCTTGAAATCTCATTTTCTTGAATTTTCTTTACTATTTTCTTTCGGCTCAACTAAAGCAAGAACGAATAAATACACGAATCTCAGTGGACGACCCGTACTCATTAACGAACTACATCGACACCGTTATTGATTGCGGTTATAAATTCTTTGATTGTGATAACACTTTTAAACCGATCACAAAAAAAGGTCCAATCAAATGGCGCCGTTGCCGGGGATGCGTGCGTAATTTGTTCGTTCTTGCTATTTGAGTTGAAATATTATTATTCCATCAAAAATTTGAATCAAAATCGCATCGTGTGCTTAACGATTAGTGCATGAATTTTGCGAGGAATCACTGTAGCAGGAAGAAAATTATTCAGATTATTTCATCTAGGACAGAGGAGCAAAGGGAGCAACAGTACAAAATTTCATTCAAAGAACCTTTCAATCAACTGTGGAACCGCAGCAAAATGCAGGTATAGGCGGCTGATCCGCGGCATTCTTGAGGACTTAGGGTTTCTGCTTTCTGTGGTATATTATCTACTTTCTTATCTATTCTCTGATCTATCCAATAACAACTTTTCTGAAGGATTCTTTGCAAAAATTCGCCGCTCAGAAATAAAAATTTGTTGCGTGTTTTGAAATTTGTTGTTTGTGCATATTTTAATACGGAAATTAAGGGGCAAAGACCAAATTCAGATTAAGTGGGGATTTCATTACCCTTCCTAAGCCCCAAAAATCACAAAACTAGCATCCGCATCATCCTTCATTAACTAAAAAATATCTAGACAAGACTCTAAGGACCGTCGCGCTCAATTAGGACAGAAGAAGGTCGTGGGCAATCTATTGCTTATCCGCATTTCTTTTGTGGTGTCTAAGGCAAGTGTGTCTAAGGCAAGTGGTTACTTAATTAGGCCCGCTACTTACGTAGCGGATACCTCCCACTTACCTGGCACTTACCTGACCACATGAGGGATATAGAGCTAGTAGTGGATTTATCCTGCGATTTTTCTTCGGGAAGTCTAGGAGCGGTCTAGTGACTTGATCTAGGTGACCGTAGATCTAGGGTTGATTGTGTATTTTTTGTGTGATTTTTCAAAATCCGTCTTTTTCAAAACAAACCAAAAACAAAAACAAACCACTTTCTCTAATTATCAAAAACGCTGCCACTTATGCTAAACCGTTTAGTGCATGCTCGGCTGGACACGGGATTCTAGTGCCCTTCTTGTCCGCGTTCCTCCTATCGACTCCGAAGTCGGTAATTCTACATCTTCTTTTTCCCCACCCACCATATCGACCGCGATGGACGGATTTCCATCAAACTTCAATAACACCACTCTGCCACCGCCCGCAGGTGAGTAGAATCTACCGTGTATGTCTCTCCAAGAGAGATGCTACCCTATTCGAGGTCCTCTTTCCACTTGTCTTTCTATTCCACCAGCTAATGGGGATAATTTTGAAATCAAACCACACTACATCAATCTTTTACCTAAATTTCATGGTCTTGAGTCTGAAGACACATACGTTTTCATCACTAAATTCAAAAACGTATGTGCTATGATGGGCACTTCACAACTTTCTGTGGATGCTATGCGTTTACGTCTTCTCCGGTTCACTTTGTATGATTTAAGCCGAAAAGTGGCTTTATAACACAACTGCACACTCTATTTCAAACTGGGATGAATTCGTCATAGAATTCCTTAAGAAATTTTATCCCAATCATAAGATCGCCCGTGTCTGTAGCGAAATCAATCAATTTACCCAGCTTTCCAATGAACAATTTTGGAAGTGTTTTGAACGATTCAAGGATCTGCTAGTTCAATGTCCTCATCACGGAATCCATCGATGGGATCTGCGCCGAATCATATATAGGGGCATTAACCAACAACAAGGAAGATGCTTGAATCTATGTGTCAAGACAATTTTATGTCTAAAGACGATGGTGAGCTTGGAAATTTTTAGAAGATTTTGCTGAAAAAACTTTGCAATGGGAGAGTGTTAGTAAACCATCATCTAGGGGTGGTATCCATCAACTTGATGTTTCCATAGCAGTCAAAGCTGAAATGGAAGCAATGCAAAAGAAACTTGAAGCTATGGAGCACAAATTTTTATTAACCTCCCTAAACCCGGTCACACTCCCTAAAACCGTGTGTGGATGCTGTTCTAATCCATCACATCTGACGAAAGAATATCCTTTGAATTCTTTGTTTCAAGGTCAAGAACACACTAATGCTGCTTTTCAGTAACGACCTAGAAACGATCCTTATTCCTCCACTTATAATCAGGGTTGGAGGAATCACCTTAATTTTGCTTGGAACCAACACCAAACACAAAATACGGTTCCAAACCAAAATAACTTTCAAAGGGTCCCTCCACAACAACAGCAATCACTACAACTGAGTCAGCACCCCTTTCAACCACAAAATTTTCAAAATCCGGCCAACATTTCTGCACCGTAATTCTTCACAATTGGCCGGTACCGATAACTCTTCTTCACTCGAACGAACCTTGGATTTGTTTATGAAAGATTCCATCCAAGTGTCGGCTGATATGAGGTCTTCTATCGATGATATAAAGAAGAACTACTCCTCCCACAGTGAGAGTATTAAATCGATAGAAGCATAAATTGCACGACTAAATGCCGAAAAGAGTGCTAGAGAAAAAGGGAAACTTCCATCTCAACCCCTACCGAATCCTGGGCATTCACGACACTATAATGTGAGTGCTATTACAACTTTGAGATCCGGAAGAGTTCTAAATAATCAAGTCAGTGAACAGATTGATATTGATAATGATGAATCTATCAATAACACCCCGGCTTCCACTTTCACTTCCACTTCTGACCCTAATTCATCTTCTTCCGAGCCTATTCTCCGTTTTCCTAAAGGCTCGAACCCTCAGGCCACTTCTTCTAGTCAACCGAAGACGATCTCCACTCCAATTCTGGGATCTGTTCCACCCACACAACCTTCTCCAATGTCGGACCCAGCTCTTATTGCTAAAACTCCTTATCCAAATCGGTTAAGGGGAAACAAACCAAGTCCACATATGGAGAAGATTATAGAATGTTTAAACAGGTTAACATCAATATCCCTCTCCTAGATGCTATACAACAAGTTCCGGCTTATGCGAAAATCCTTAAGGACTTGTGCACTAGGAAGAGGAAGACTCAAGTGCCGAAAAAGGTATTCATGACGAATAATGTTAGCACAGCTTTTACACCATAATTACCAAAGAAACGTAAGGACCCTGGCTGTCCTACAATCTCTATTTCTATTGGGGGTAAAAATATTAACCGTGCTTTACTCGACCTTGGCGCTAGTGTTAACCTGCTTCCATACTCTGTCTACGAACAGTGAGGGATTGGAGAGTTGAAACCAGCTCATTGTACACTCCAGATGGCAGACCAATCCATCACCAAACCTAGGGGTGAGCTTGAGGATGAGTTGATAAAAGTTGGGGAATTTATATTCCCTATGGACTTTATTGTTTTAGATACACAACCTGTAGCAAACCCACGGAACCAAATTCCGGTGATTCTCGGTCGACCCTTCTTAGCCACTTCCAATGCTGTCATTAATTGTCGTAACGGTTCTATGAATCTATCCTTTAGGAAAATGACAATTGAGCTTAACATTTACAAGATTGGAAGTCAGCCATCTGAACGCTCTGCTCATATTCTTGATGTTTGTTCTGTCCATGAGATAGCTCCCGAAAGCTGCAAGGCTGATGAACTCTGCTTTGATGATCTCGACGATATTAGCACATTATTGTTTGATCTTGCACATTATAGTGAGGACACTTTTGACGAGTCCATCCCTGAGTTTGAACCTTCTGACTCATCACAAAAGTCAGACACACTTTCCGAGTCTGTATCCTTTGTAGGCTATGAATTTCTTCGAGAAACCGAATGTCATTCACTTACCCCACCTTCTATTGCCTCTCCGCCGACATTAGATCTCAAATTTTTACCTTCTCACCTTAAATATGCATATTTAGGTGAGAATGAGTCTTTTCCTGTGATCATATCCGCTTCTCTAGCCTTAGTGTAAGAGAACGCTCTTTTGATGGTCTTGAGATCTAACCGGCAAGCTTTTGGTTGGACAATGGCTGACATCAAAGGGATTAGTCCCTTGATTGTTGAACATCATATACATTTGATGGATGAAGCCAAGCTAACCCGAGAACCACAAAGACGGTTAAATACCGTCATGAAGGAGGCGGTAAAGAATGAAATCGTCAAATGCCTTGACAGTAGTATCATTTACCCAATCTCCGATAGCCAATGGGTAAGTCCTATTCATGTAGTCCCTAAGAAATCCGTCATCACGGTCATAACTAATGAAGCTGATGAGTTGATCCAGACACGCACTCAAACTGGGTGGTGTGTATGTATTGATTACAGAAAACTCAATACCGCAACGAAGAAAAACCACTTCCCTCTACCTTTCATTGACCAGATGTTGGAACGATTAGCTGGACATGAATATTATTGTTTCATGGACAGATACTCTGGCTATAACCAGGTCCATATTTCCGAAAAGGATCAAGATAAAACCACATTTACTTGTCCTTTCGGTACTTTTGCTTATAAACGCATGCCCTTTGGGTTGTGCAATACTCCTGCTACATTTCAGCGGTGTATGATGGGGATATTCTCAGACATGGTCGAGAATTTTCTGAAGATTTTCATGGACGATTTCTCGATATTCGGGGACTCTTTTGATGCTTGCCTATCTCATCTTGACGCAGTTCTTACTCGTTGTAAAGATAAGAACTTAATTTTGAATTGGGAAAAATGCCATTTCATGGTCCAAGAGGGTATTGTTCTTGGACATGTCATTTCACGGAAAGGCATTGAGGTCTACAGAGCTAAAATAGATGTCATTCATAACCTTCCCCATCCCAAACGCATCAAAGATATATGATCTTTCCTTGCTCATGCAGGATTTTATAGGAGATTCATTAAGGATTTTAGCAAAATTGCTAGACCCTTAACTCTTCTCTTGGCCAAGAATACCACATTTCACTTTGATTTGGACTGTGAGACTATATTTGACTCGCTTAAAAATTCTCTCACTACAGCCCCTGTTCTATCATCTCCCGATTGGAACCACCCATTTGAGCTTATGTGTGATGCATCAGATTTTGCTGTAGGTGCAGTCTTAGGACATCACATTGATAAGATGCCACATGTGATTTATTATGCAAGTAAGACCCTGAATGATACCCAAATTAATTATACAACTACCGAGAAAGAACTCTTGGCAGTTGTATTTGCATTAGAAAAATTTAGGCCTTACTTGATTGGCTCACCGATTGTGGTTTACACTGATCACTCCGCCCTAAAACATCTTTTATCGAAGAAGGATGCTAAAGGCGGGTTAATAAGTTGGATCCTATTATTACAAGAATTTGATCTTGTCATACAAGATAAGAAAGGATTTGAAAATGTAGTAGACGACCATCGTTCACGCATCCTTTCCTCACCAACCGTGACCTTGCCAATTAATGACTCTTTCCCGGATGAACAACTCTTAACCGTATCCGGCGAACCTTGGTTCATGGATATTGTGAATTATCTTGCAACGGGACTTATTCCAAGCGAGTGATCTAAACAAGACAATTATCGATTTCTATCCCGAGTAATGCATTTTTACTAGGATGAACCTTATTTGTTTAAGTATTGTCCTGACCAAATCATTCGTAGATGTGTCCCCAATGATGAATTCAAGAGTGTTTGATCTTTCTGTCATGATCAAGCTTGTGGAGGTCATTTTGGTGCACGTAAGACGGCGGAGAAGGTTTTGCAATGTGGTTTTTACTGGCCTGCATTATTTAAAGATGCATTTAATCATTGCAAAACCTGTCCATAATGTCACAACACGGGTCAGATTTCTAAAAGAAATAAGATGCCACTTCAACCGATCTTGATGTTGAAATTTTCGACGTTTGGGGTATTGATTTTATGGGTTCTTTCCCAACACTTTTAGGAATTTGTACATCTTGTTAGCGGTTGATTACGTCTTGAAATGGGTGGAAGCTATTTCATGTCACACTAATGACAACAACGTTGTCATTAAGTTCCTTAAAGAAAATATCTTTTCGCGATTTGGACACTCTCGCGCTATCATTAGCGACAACGGGACACATTTCTGTAATCGGTCTTTCGAGACTTTGATGCGGAAATATGCAATCAACCACAAACTTTCGACACCCTATCATCCCCAAACGAGCGGGCAAGCTGAGATTTCCAATAGGCAGATCAAACTAGTTCTGGAGAAGACAGTTTCTAAAAACCGGAAAGATTGGTCAACCAAATTGACGGATGCTCTTTGGACATTCAGTACTACTTATAAGACTGATCTTGGTATGTCTTCTTACCGCCTACTATTTGGAAAGGCTTGCCACCTTCCAGTCGAGATTGAACATAAAGCAATGTGGGCCATTAAAGAACTTAACTTCAATTTAAATCAAGCTTGCAACTTTCGGAAGTTACAATTAAATGAGCTAAGCGAACTCCGCGATAAAGCTTATGATAATGCGGTGATTGTAAAGAATCGGATGAAGGCATTTCACGATAAAAATATTTTGAGAAAATTTTTTACCCCAGACCAACAAGTCCTTCTTTACGATTCCTGTCTCCATCTTCATGCGGGTAAGCTCCGATCTCGTTGGAAAGGAACATTTGTTGTGCGATATGTCTACCCACACGGGGCAGTTGAAGTTGAAAATAGAAAAAATGGTACAATTTTCAAAGTGAATGGGCATAGATTAAAACCGTATTTTTCCACTGACCCCATGGAGGAGCTCCTGTTTTTACAGGAGCCGCTTTATAATGACTAATTTTCCTCTACCTCACCTCCATGTCTCGGTAATATTGTCTCATCTTTAGAATGAAGGTGAATCAATTGTTTAAAAAAATTGTAAATAAATAAAAAAAATAAGTTTAGGGGAAAATTTTTCACTTTCATTTATTCTTGCCCCTATTAATAATTTTTCCTCCCAAGCCTACAGGTTTTTGAGATTTTAAAGAGACAACAGTGAGGGCACTGCTGTTAACAGGTTTGGGGAAGGTTTGTGCTTATTTACGCATCACTATAAGCACAAAACTCAAAAAAAATTCTTTTATAATAAAAAATTAGAAAGTGAAAAATTACATTTAAGAGATTGGAAAAGTTTAAGAAAACCAAGAAAGTTAGAAGTTTTCTTAAATGAAACTAATAATAAGTAGTTATGAGCCGTGTCCCAAGGGTTAGTAAGATGAAGCAAGTCACTAATCTGAGAATAAAAATAATTCCGAAAAATAGTTCTTATTCTGGAAGCCAAACATTTGAACGTTGATACCCTACTATACGCACTTACATACGTCTTGAAACTCGGGATAGTAGAGGATACCTTGAAATGCTCTTGTCTAAAAGCCAAAGTAGGAAGAAATAATAAATGAAGTATAAAAGTATAAAATGGTGAAGAAAAATGAACACTGTTTTTGTAATCACCAAGGCAGCATAAAAAAATATAGCGAGGGTGCTTCATCACCTAGTGCTTTAGACCAACTGGTTTAGGAGTCACTGCTAAGCCTTAGGTGTTACAAAACGTGAAAATTGCTAATTACGCCTAATATGTGAGCACATTAGTAATCGGTCGGTTAGTACCTCAAGAAGTATTAACGGTCGCATGAAGAATATGTAATCAATTCCATCTAAATATTCACCGACTAAAAAAATACTGAGGTAGATGGACAAAAGTATGATAGCTTGAATTGAATTCTCCGAGTGTAGGGATGTATTTTACACACACGTAGGGGTATATGATCGATATTTGGAAGAAAGATAGGGATGAAGAATAAAGGCAATGTTTTATTGAGGGATGATGTGATTTCTAATATCTTTTCATGACTATTAAGATAGGGCTCATGACAACCGAAAGTTAGTGTAGTTGAAAACTCTTATTTTCAAAGTCTTTCTTTTACAGTTCTGATCTTTATATGTAACTTTCACAGTCTTCATTTTATTATAGGATTTTGTGGGTGCAATCCGCTGAAAACCCTCAGGAGACAACACTCCTTCTACTAGGGACACCTAGAGGTTTAAAGGCTTGTTGCACGTGCTCAGTGCAATCGTGTTGCCTACGAAAGTGTGCTAGTTAGTTTTTCTTTTCTTTTTTATATTTTCTCCTTCTCTTGAATAAAAGAAGTTTTATCGAGATGATCAAAGTCAATTTTGAGGGAATTTGTTCAGTCAAAAATATTGCAATCTTTAACATAACAATTTCCTCACTTTTCTAATCATCTAAGAATGTTTGTTATAATTATAACATGTATTACAAGTTTGTCTGGAAAATACCAAATAACACGTGTTTAACATTATAATCAGCACTTTGGAAGGAAATTGTGTGTTGTATATCTCAACAATCTTCAGTGAGATTTTGTGCAGAAAATTATTTCAGGATAGATATCTGAATCGTAAATTCGCCGACAAAATACAGCAAATTAAAGAGTAAAAATCTGGCAGAGATTCATAAGAGATAAGAAAATTCCAGATATCACATATAACCCCAAAGACGAACACCAAACTACACAAGAAAAATGAAGCAACGATCTCACAAAACGGCCGCGGATCGGCGGCCGAGTCAGGCCGATCCGCTGCAGATCCGTGGCCGAGTTGGGGGCTCTGGTGACGACACTTTTGCAGAAGCTTCCATATAACCTCCTAGCTTGTTGAAGACGCTCCATTGTAACAAGCTTGTTCTGGAAACTTCCTTACAACCTAGCTTCTTGAGGAAGCTTGATAACTACCTTATTCTAGAAGTTTCCCTACAACTACCTAGCTTCTTGGGGATGATTAACCTATCTTTTAGTGGAAGATTGGTGAAGAGCTATAATAAAGGACCTAAGTCTACACTAAAAAGGGTTGTTGTTGTTGATTGTAGTCGATTTCTAGCATACAAACCAAAACCAAATCCAATTCAATTCCAATTCAAGATCCAAATCAAGAATCGTTGAGAACAATATCGAGCGACGACATTCAAGATCCTTTACGCGAAGCCGATCGTCATCAAGAGCAAGAGATCATCGACAGGTCCAAGTCTCACGGAGATCGAGCGAAGCAAAATTCGACGGAATAGTTACCTCTTCAAGGGAGCGTTTGAGAGAAATTCTTGTAATCTCGAATTGAAGGTTTGTGTAATTAGAAGTTGATTAATAAAGGTGATCAATTGTTAATTCTCGCTTTCTTTACATTCTTGCATTATGAAATTTCTAATTCTTGATTCTTTTATTTTCACGATGCGTGAGTAAATCTTCGCTTGTTAAGGATTCGAAGGAATTTGGTAGATTAAATGGTGATGAAATCTGTAGGGTTCCTAGGCACCCTAATGAGGTCTCACAAGGCATCAACCATGCCAATCTAAAAATTTTACGGTGCCGAGAAACCCTAAACTACGGATCGTTGGCTAGATTTCTAGGCGAAAAGTAAACTAGTTAACACTTAACTATAAGAATCGGAAATACAACCTTTGTAGATCCGGTGCTCCACCTCCATAGCTCCGCAACGAAGTCGTCTCCGCTGTCCAAAAGGAATCCGGGCTCTAGAGTCGGCTTCGTCGGAGAAAAAGCGAGCTAGGTCGTCGATGTCCATGCCGAAGATGATCTACGTCGAAGCATCGCTAGATCAAGCTCCACCTTCACCAAGTCTTGAAAACTTGTGAAGGAAACACACTCTACTACTTGGCAAGAGGTAGAGGATGAAGAAATAGGAAGTGGGTAGACTTTAGAATTGGATTTCTCACACTTATGCTCAAATTGCCATTGTTGAAGCAAGCTTTCTTCTTGAAGAAGAAGAAGAAGAAGATGATAAATCTTATGATAAGTTAATTCAAAATAGAAAATAAATTGAACACTTATCATGTGGCAACCATGGTCAAGTGTAGAGAATAAATCATGGTTAGAAGGAGTGGTTAGGGTTAAGCATGAAGACAAAATGGTCACTTAGTCAAAGCTTCATGAACTTTCAATGTAAAACAAAACTAGCAACCATTTTCTTTTCTTTTTCCATTTCTTTTCCAAAATAAAATAAATGCAATAAATAAATAAATGAAAAAGAAAACCCAAACCAATATACAACCATGGTTTAATCTTTACACAAACCCTAAAGAGCATGTATCATCAAACATGATACAATCAAGTGCACAAAAAGTATATCACATATACAATGTGCACATCCGAGCGAGAAAATCCATCTTAAGTAAACCGATACTAGTTGATGCAAAGTAATATATCAAATATATAAATATGCATCAAATCATTAAATCAACACTTGATTCAATGATCCGGTCATGTCGCACACAACCGACTAGTATACAATGTATCGGCTTATCGAATCAACGCTTGAATCGATAACTAGGTTATATCGCATACAACCATTCGATACATTCATCGCGAGAATGAAATACGGTATCACATACACGCATTATTCTCGGTCCCGCACATATCTCATATGCGCTCCTATTTCGTTTCGCTTGAGCCAGGAAACCTCTGTGTAGGACTCTAAAGACTCGTCAATACGCCGGCAGCAGGTGATGATCATATCAAACACCCACAAGCCGCAAGCGGTCTGCTAAACGTAACGGCCACCCGGGTATTGAGCGATCTGAAGATCGACGAGCAAGCCCGCTCACACTCCAGTGAATCCAACCAGTAACACTACCGTACAGTCCGGTCTGATCGTCTGATATGTCGCATATCTCGCCTAGGGGTGGTAAACGTCAGACCCCAATAGCTCGATAAGTCGTGTCGATATGAGGTCTATAACAATTCGAGAAACTACTGGTAACACTTACCAGTAAATCTCAGCAACCCTGGCCAGGGATTTCCTGTTATAGCCAATCGAACACAGCGCAACATCAACCCCCTATACCGGGAGAGACGAATCCCCTCCTATCGCTCATTGCCTCCATGTGACTCGGGACTGTACCCAAAAACCACCGTTTTGCACGCCCTCTTGGACGTGGTAAGATGGAAATCAAAGCACAGTGGGAACCACACAAGACTCTATGACGATCTCGGGTCAACGGACTACTCTGTACCAGTGTCACCAGAGAACTGCCATCTGACGTGAGGTATAATACCATCTGGGAGTTCTCGGCGAGTCCGTCCAGTGTACCCAGTCTCTACTGAGCACCCGTATATCATCTCTGATGTCAAACACCAATGGATATGGGATCATCCATCGCCCATCTGTATGGGTCGAGAAGGTATACGCTAGTCTACTCTGGTATATCGATGCCCCGTCTCGATACACCCACGACTAGGGACTTTGAAGGATGTACTTATGGACTACCATGTCCCCACTAGTATGATCCGCATCATAGTCCAGGTAGTCAAGTACAGATCCTAAGGGCTTTACCAACATGTAACAGAGAGACAATCAGTATACACGTTAAGGTAAAGATCAACCAGATAGCATACTATCATGTCGAGCAAGAAAGTCCTCCCTATATACGTCCCAGCATCCACTACAATATACATCCTATGTATAGTAATGGCCTCTAGGGCATACATATAACTAACAATCTCCCACTTGCACTAGGGCCATCTGATAGCAGTGGTTGTAGTATCTCATACTCAACCATCCCTTAAAAGTCTCTCTCTGGGAACAGGCCTTTGTGAGTGGATCCGCTGTGTTGTCCTCTGAATCTACTCTCCTAACCTCGATCACCCTGGAGATCATCTATCTCCATGATCAGGCGATGCTGCCTTAGAATAAGTCTGGATCACTGATGGGACCGGCGTTCCTCGGCATAAGCCACAACTCCATTGTCTCACAATGGTAGGAACGTAGTTCATCTCATGAACTAATATACACCCAAACAGCCTCTTTGGTAGCATCTTAAGTAGCGATGTATCCTGCCTTTATCGTCTAGTATGTCACGGTATCTAGCTTGGAACTCTTCCAACATACCGTCCCTTTACTGAGGGTAAAGACAATGCCTGCGACTGACATTCAGTCGTCTTTATCACCCTGGAACCCTTCCAGTGATTCTCCTCAGGATCGATTGACACCATCTCACTACATCTAGTGAGTATCCTAACATCCATTTAAATCTATCTCATAGATCCAAAACTCAGGATTTAGCAGGTATCATCATGATCCTATGTGGAGAATCATTGTGATATGCGGAGATTGATCGAGCGTAGTATTGGAAACTCCTTCCCTAACAGGAGTATGTCATCCACGTACTCTACGAGGATCATCACCATACTCCCTACTACCTTTTTGTATATACAAGGTTCATCTACCATTTTGATGATGTCAAACTCTTTGACCGCTTCATCAAAACAGATGTTCCAACTCCGCAATGCCTGCTTTAATCCTATAAAGCATCTTGCTCACGTTTCCGCTGCTCCCACTGTCTACGAAGCCCTCTGGCTGTGTACTTATAGACGCACTATTCTAAAACATCATTTAGAAAAGCAGTCATGACACCCGACCACCAGATATCGTAGTCATGGTATGCAGCCGTGACAAGTAGGGTCTGGATGGACTTAAGCATAGTCACTTGAAAAGGTTTCATCATAATCCACGCCTGGTCGATGACGAAAAGCTTTAACACGTCTAGCTTTGAAAGTCTCAACTTTTCCATCTAAACCAAGTAATCTTCTCAAGATATACTTGCTCCTGATGGGGATTTAACCCTTCAGATATAGCAGCTAAAGTCCATACTTTGCTGGTGTACATGGATTCCATCTCAGATCGCTAAGCATCCAGCCATTCTTACAGAGTCCCTACTCTCGATGGCCTGCTCGAAACTAGTTGGCTCATCATCTCATGATGCAATCCTTGCTCCCACTGTCATAGAGAAACCGAAGTATCTCTCAGGTGGGTGAGGAACCCTACTAGATCGGCGGAGAGGCTGAGGTTCGTTGGAATCTACTGAATCCTTTGGTTCTTTCAAATCATCTGCTGTAGTTTGTATAGCTGGAACCTTTCCAGTTCTACATAACTTACATTGCCTTGAGCTTGTCCGGATTTTGCTTTTAGACATAGGCCGGACAACCCCAAATCTTAACTAGCTTAAGACATGGGCTCTTCCCTTTCCATATCACATATGAAGTGGTAGGCAACTGATTTGATTTGAACCCTATTCAATAGGTATGCAACTTCTCAAGTGCATAACTCCCAAAAGGAAAAAGGTAACTCAGTATTACTCATCATAGAGCACACCATATCAAATAGGGTGTATCTGCTCCGCCCCGATATACCATCGTGCTATGGTGTATACGGAGGTGTAATGCTGAGAGAGAATCTCATTCTCCTTTAGAATAGTCCTGGAATTCCGTGCTCAAGTATTCTCCTCCTTGATCACATCAAAGGACATAATACTTATACCCGTATTTTGGTTCTCTACTTCTAACTTATATTCTGTGAATATCTCAAAAGGTTCGGACTTGTGTTTCAACAGGAACATATGTCTGAATCTTGAGAGATTTATCAGAGAATGTAATGAAGTACAAAGAACCGGTCTTGGCATATGTAGACAGGGGACTTACATACATCAACATGTATCATCCCAAGAGTTTACTAACTCTTTCTCTGTTTCCAGTAAACAGAGCTATGGTCATCTTATCTTTGTGACATGACTGGCGAGTTTCACAAGATGTAAATTCAAACTGATTTAAATATGCATCTTTATGTAACTCTAGCTAGTCGGGTCACATTGATCTGACCTAGTCTACAATGCCTCAAGAAGAATTCGTTCATATCTGAACTCTTCCTCTTGTGTGTGTTCCGTATACTAAAGAACTGTCGTTTGATTTAGAACATCAATGCTTTTAGATAACGTGCCTGAATTGATCAACTTTTGATATAGGAAATGTTCAAAACATTATCCAACAATACAAAATTTTATCATTTCTTTACTAATAAAGAGACTGATATGATTTTGTATATCAGGTTCGGTATCTAACAACATTCGTTCAGAATCAGTGTATTGGTAATACAGGGTGACAGTGACCAACAGACTTGGCTGCAACACTTGCCCCGTTTTCTGCCTCATGAAACTTATCACCCGTTCTCAGTTTTCTATCTTTCTGTAGCCCTATGTAACAGATTACATATCTGGGATCCTGATCTGGTATCACATACCCAGGACGTAGAGGATACTGAGAAACAGTTCTGTATAATGAACAAACCCGAAGATGATGCATCAGCATGCACTCTCTTCGTTTGGGCGGCACGGGAATTCTGGTAATCCCCAATTTCCTGCTCTGTTTTATAACAATTATAAGTTGGAGCGGGACCAACGTTCCCCAGCTCAGTATAACAAGCGGGTTCGGTTAATATTCCGTATTATTATCTTGATTAAGGCGTGATATGGTCGCTACCTGGAGAGAGAGAGAAGAAAACACTCAGCGTGCGCTTTGTCAAGAATAGATTGGTTATTATTTTATCTAATCAGGATGGCTCCCACTGCTTTTTATCAAATCTTCCTTCAAACCCTAAAAGGAAAGACTAGCCGGGATTAATTACATACTACAAGTTCGCCAATCTTTCAGCCAGGCCAGTGTCGGTACTTTGAGGGAGGTCCCCCGTGCTTTCGCACGAACCTAATTAATGTAAACCTCGTTTTCCCAGAGGCGTAACCCCGTTGACACCTTTCTAGACACCTACTTGATCGGCTAATTGTAATGTATAAAACTCTCCCAGAAGTAACACTTACTCGCAGCGGGTATCGAGATCCAACTATCTCATAGAAGGTATGCAATCTCATTGCAAATTTCAACACTTGAAATTCCCGATAATATTTTGCCCCTAGCAGCTATATGACCTTAACATAGTCAACAAATCACAAGTGCTAGTCAAGTTCAACCCGTCATTTCCCGATTGAATTAAACCCACCCGCACGACCCTTAACATAGTCAACAAAGTCGCACGACTACCCTAATCCAATCGCATCATATGCTTATGCAGATAAGCACTAATTAGCTACCGCACACTACGCCTTAACATAGTCAACAAACGTAGCACGAATACTAACCGGTACTTATCTGAAATGACGGAGGGCTACGACAGGTTTTTCTGAAAACCTATTGCGTAATGAACTTGATATCGTTGTAGGATCGAATGAATTTTGAAATGGAGTGTTTTTGAGGCTTTTCTAGTTTTGCTAAAGGAGTCACTCCCGGTGAAGGGATCGTCGGTCCTTTCCTCGTCGAATGAGGTGCGGGATATATCACATATATCACTGTGCAAAGCAAAAACTCTTAAAAGCAATCAAAAGACAAACCGAGTGTGTAGCATCTGCCAGTTATTGCTAAAGGAGTCACTCCCGGTGAAGGGATCTCGGTCCTTTCCTTATCGAATAAGGTGCAGGATATATCACATATACCGCTGTGCAAAGCAAGAACTGTAGCTACCCTTTTTATTTTGAAATTCGATTCCACAACATCTTAGGTTTCTTTTATTTCATTAATCACATTAATGAAGTCCCATCATTTAAGTACCTAAACATCACAGATAAATACGACGTACACTTATGCCATCCGCATTCGCCTCGATGTCCCCTCGTGCACCGTTAGGTTAGGTAACTAACGGCAGAGCGGGGCAGGGCTAGCGCGGGTGTAAAACATAAGTAACGTCTATATAATATATCATATATACTATATACTGTATCTATCACAGAACATCACATGATCACATCACAGATATCGCAGCAGAAGAAACATATGAAATATTGGATATACTAGGACGTCCGTGTTTTGAATACGAGCCAGTATAAAACACGGATTCCACGGTCGTGATGAATAGCCAAACCCACACCCCTAGACCCCTACGAGAGTGGCAAGCAACCCTACCAATGCTAGAGTTAGGAGACCCGGACTCGACTCCTCGAGTTGGTCTCCCACTGGACTCCAGAACCCGGTTACTTGTGCTCTCCTCCTTGGGTCTATCCTAGTGCGGAAAAGTAAATAATATACAAACGGTGACAACTTCCGCAACCTGGAAGCGCCCCAATAAAAGAATATTACATACAAGTTTTTACATGAATGAAAATGAAAAACACTCATCTCACATAAAAAACCCCGGCTATTCAAACCCGACGATCCAATATAACATATCCAGCAACACATAACATCACATGTCATCAACTTAAGTAAATATGCGCATCCCAATTATCGTTGACATATAGCAACGAAACCGGCGATATCACACATTACACTTACGGTCACAGAAAAGAAAGTGTAAAACTACAACAGTTGGAATCCGCAACCACCTCAGACATCGCATGCCTGACCAAATGAATTACTTAGACATCACATGCCTAACAATTATAAACCCCGCATTTCAGTCTCCAAATCGAAAACACTTTTCAATATCCAGTCGGGCAATTCAGCAGGATTCCCGACATCCTGATCGAATACTCGTCGTAAACTTCAGTAGACGGCCGCACCCCCGATACCGTCGACGAAGTGCACCAAGGCGGAACATCGCCACCGCGAGCACCCGAACGGATGCTTTCGGCGACGGGGTTCTCCTACAGTCACTTGGTCGGGGCTATGGAGTGAAGCTGTCTATTAAGTTTACCCGGCGAGTATCCGCGTACGCTACGTGATTGCGACGGACTTTTGATCACATCAAAATTCCGTGGCAACCGATCAAGTGAGACTAAACTGCTATGTTTATAACATTCATTCAGTTATCACATAACTATTTGTGAATTCCAATTATTGTATCCCATTCCAGATAAACAGAAAATGTTAAACTTTCCGATTGAATATTCGAACACCCAAGTTTTCCCGAAACAGGTCAACACATGAAATAAGTCTAGCAACATTCAGTTCGTGCCTCAGTACCAACGGTCCAGCCGTAGAAGGGTCAAGCCAACGCCTCACATGTGGCACGCCGTACTGCCCCAAACCCGAAGGTTCAAAGGGCAGTTCAAGACGGTCACATAATCGAGTTAAGGTTTGTTGTCTTCTAGAGGGTCCATCGAGTTACTTGCACTACTTAGAACGTCGTTAAACTACGGAAAAATCCAACACTTGGAAATTTCCCGACAGGGGAAAAATTGGGTATTTATATCCGGTCGAACTTTTTAACATATTCTAAAATTATCTGGAAAGCCACACAGACAAAATTTGATACTCCGATCGATACACCGAATCCCCAAAACAACCCAGAACATTCAACTCTGGAATAAATTTTAAATATTCCCATAAAATCCAGAATAATTAAATAGGAATTACTGTGAAGAAAATATGTGATGACGTCACAACCTAGCCGCGGAACCGCCGCAGAAGCTGGGCTTCTGCCGCGGTTCCGCGCTCTGTTGGATGAATCTTTCGCCTGAGTTTGCACAGTAATTCTTATAATTATTTATTGAATTTCTTAGGCATTTTTAATACACAAAAATCCGCATTTTCGGAAAAAATCCAGAGAGCATATTCCGGTTTGGGTTTTCGGGTCGTTCGGACTTCAAATTCCGTCTAGACTTCGCCTAAGGCTCTAGCTAGGCTCTGATACCACTGTAGGGTTCCTAGGCACCCTAATGAGGTCTCACAAGGCATCAACCATGCCAATCTAAAAATTTTACGGTGCCGAGAAACCCTAAACTACGGATCGTTGGCTAGATTTCTAGGCGAAAAGTAAACTAGTTAACACTTAACTATAAGAATCGGAAATACAACCTTTGTAGATCCGGTGCTCCATCTCCATAGCTCCGCAACGAAGTCGTCTCCGCTGTCCAAAAGGAATCCGGGCTCTAGAGTCGGCTTCGTCGGAGAAAAAGCGAGCTAGGTCGTCGATGTCCATGCCGAAGATGATCTACGTCGAAGCATCGCTAGATCAAGCTCCACCTTCACCAAGTCTTGAAAACTTGTGAAGGAAACACACTCTACTACTTGGCAAGAGGTAGAGGATGAAGAAATAGGAAGTGGGTAGACTTTAGAATTGGATTTCTCACACTTATGCTCAAATTGCCATTGTTGAAGCAAGCTTTCTTCTTGAAGAAGAAGAAGAAGAAGATGATAAATCTTATGATAAGTTAATTCAAAATAGAAAATAAATTGAACACTTATCATGTGGCAACCATGGTCAAGTGTAGAGAATAAATCATGGTTAGAAGGAGTGGTTAGGGTTAAGCATGAAGACAAAATGGTCACTTAGTCAAAGCTTCATGAACTTTCAATGTAAAACAAAACTAGCAACCATTTTCTTTTCTTTTGCCATTTCTTTTCCAAAATAAAATAAATGCAATAAATAAATAAATGAAAAAGAAAACCCAAACCAATATACAACCATGGTTTAATCTTTACACAAACCCTAAAGAGCATGTATCATCAAACATGATACAATCAAGTGCCCAAAAAGTATATCACATATACAATGTGCACATCCGAGCGAGAAAATCCATCTTAAGTAAACCGATACTAGTTGATGCAAAGTAATATATCAAATATATAAATATGCATCAAATCATTAAATCAACACTTGATTCAATGATCCGGTCATGTCGCACACAACCGACTAGTATACAATGTATCGGCTTATCGAATCAACGCTTGAATCGATAACTAGGTTATATCGCATACAACCATTCGATACATTCATCGCGAGAATGAAATACGGTATCACATACACGCATTATTCTCGGTCCCGCACATATCTCATATGCGCTCCTATTTCGTTTCGCTTGAGCCAGGAAACCTCTGTGTAGGACTCTAAAGACTCGTCAATACGCCGGCAGCAGGTGATGATCATATCAAACACCCACAAGCCGCAAGCGGTCTGCTAAACGTAACGGCCACCCGGGTATTGAGCGATCTGAAGATCGACGAGCAAGCCCGCTCACACTCCAGTGAATCCAACCAGTAACACTACCGTACAGTCCGGTCTGATCGTCTGATATGTCGCATATCTCGCCTAGGGGTGGTAAACGTCAGACCCCAATAGCTCGATAAGTCGTGTCGATATGAGGTCTATAACAATTCGAGAAACTACTGGTAACACTTACCAGTAAATCTCAGCAACCCTGGCCAGGGATTTCCTGTTATAGCCAATCGAACACAGCGCAACATCAACTCCCTATACTGGGAGAGATGAATCCCCTCCTATCGCTCATTGCCTCCATGTGACTCGGGACTGTACCCAAAAACCACCGTTTTGCACGCCCTCTTGGACGTGGTAAGATGGAAATCAAAGCACAGTGGGAACCACACAAGACTCTATGACGATCTCGGGTCAACAGACTACTCTGTACCAGTGTCACCAGAGAACTGCCATCTGACGTGAGGTATAATACCATCTGGGAGTTCTCGGCGAGTCCGTCCAGTGTACCCAGTCTCTACTGAGCACCCGTATATCATCTCTGATGTCAAACACCAATGGATATGGGATCATCCATCGCCCATCTGTATGGGTCGAGAAGGTATACGCTAGTCTACTCTGGTATATCGATGCCCCGTCTCGATACACCCACGACTAGGGACTTTGAAGGATGTACTTATGGACTACCATGTCCCCACTAGTAGATCCGCATCATAGTCCAGGTAGTCAAGTACAGATCCTAAGGGCTTTACCAACATGTAACAGAGAGACAATCAGTATACACGTTAAGGTAAAGATCAACCAGATAGCATACTATCATGTCGAGCAAGAAAGTCCTCCCTATATACGTCCCAGCATCCACTACAATATACATCCTATGTATAGTAATGGCCTCTAGGGCATACATATAACTAACAAAATCCTATACGCATCTTAAGTCTTATGAGAATTATGATCTTTAGGAAAAAGAATCATCAGTGACCAAATTTGGAATGAGATCACCTTTCTTGATAATTTCGTTGCAATTTGCGATCAAATAATTGATGATTCTCTTTGCTAAAGGCTAGATTTGAATGATGATCAATGAAAAGACAAGGGATAGTGAAGGAGAAACCCTAGTTTATTCAAAAGATCCATAATCTTCATTCATCACCATTGGTCTAGCTATAATTCATCAACAGATAAGATAAGTCATTTTTAGTATTCATCATTACAACTAATTCCTATCGAATTCTACAAGCTATTCTTCAATTTTCTTGATAACTAAAATTGATATCGGACACTTTCTTGATTACTAAATCTTAAACACTTCTTTGATTTTATTGAAATGACAAACTCAATTAAATCTTGAAATCTCATTTTCTTGAATTTTCTTTACTATTTTCTTTCGGCTCAACTAAAGTAAGAACGAATAAATACACGAATCTCAGTGGAAGACCCGTACTTATTAACGAACTACATCGACACCGTTATTGATTGCGGTTATAAATTCTTTGATTGTGATAACACTTTTCAAACCGATCACAAAAAAAAGATCCAATCACCGCCACCTCTTCTTTTTATCAAGAACGAGAATACGAGTAATCCATCATTATTGTTTTGTCTTTACAAACCGAGACGTAAACCCATTCTATTACACTTCTTATCTCCTCCCCACTTCTTCACATCTATAAGTGACATGATCTTCTACCAATCTTGGTGGTACACTGATAAAATATTTGAATGGTTGGTGTTGAATTTTGATCTTTGTAAAGCATTATATTGACCAATAATTTTATCCCCCCTCTTTATAATTTTAAATGCTTAATACTATTTTGCTCAAGTTTGGGGAGGGGGAGAAAATATTTTATCTCTTGAAAGAAAATTTTTACAAAATTATGATCCAAAAATAAGTTTGGAGGAGGATTTCACTGTCATTAATTCATGTCCCCGTTACTAACTTTTCTTCCCAAGTTTACAGGTTTTTTTTTTGCTTAACAGATGACATCAGTGAGGACACTACTGCAAACATATTTAGGGGAGGTTTGTACTTATTCACGCATCATTTTGCATTATACTACATAAAAACACAAAATAAATTTTTTTTTGATAATGAATGTTTGAAAGTGAAATTTACATATGAAAGATAGGGATGGTTTGAGAAATGCAAGAAAGTTAGATATTTTCTTAAAGGAAGCTAGTAATTAGTAGTCATGAGCCATTGTCCCAAGGATCAGTAAGATGAAGGAAATAACTAATCTGAGGATAAAAATAAGTCTGAAAAATAGTCCTTATTCTTGAGTCCAAACATCTGAACGTTGATACCCTACTATACGCACTTGCACAAATCTTGAAACTTGGGATAGTAGAGGATACCTTGAAATTCTCTTAGCTAAAAACCTTAGTATGAAGGAAAAATAAATATATAAATGAAAGAAAAAAAATAGTATGGTGAAGAAAAATGAACACTGGTTTTGTAATTACTTAAGACAATATAAAAAAATATAGCGAGGGTACTTTATCACCTAGTGCCTTAGAACAACTGGTTTGGGAGTCACTACTAAGCCTTAGGTGTTCCAAGATGAGGAAATTGCTAATTACGCATTAATAAGTGAGCAAATTCGGTAAACGGTTGATTAGTACCTCAAGAAGTATTAACGGTCGCATGAAGAATATGTGAGCAATTCGATCTTAAATATTTACCGACTAAAAAGTACCAAGGAAGATGGACAAGAGTATGATAGCTTGAATTGAATTCTCTAAGTGTAGGGATGTCTCTTATACACACGTAGGGGTATATGATCAATATTTGGAAGAAAGATAGGGAGGAAGACTAAATGCGATGTTTTATTGAGGGATGATGTGATTTCTGACATTTTTTCATCACCATTAAGATAGGGCTTATGAAAACCGAAAAGCTAGTGTAGTTGAAAACTCTTATTTTCAAGTTTTTTCTTTTATAGTTCTTATCTTTATATGTAACTTTGAACTTCTTTATTTTATTATGAGATTTTGTGGGTGTAATCAGCTGAAAACCCTCAGGAGACAACACTCCTACTACTAGGGACACCTAGAGCTTTAAAGGCTTGCTGCACGTCCTTAGTGCAATTGTGATTGCCTACGAAAGTGTGCTAGGTTTTTCTTTTCCTCTTTTCTCCCTCTCTTGAAT
The DNA here is from genome assembly GCA_030015575.1 of Agapanthus africanus. Lineage (NCBI taxonomy): Eukaryota > Viridiplantae > Streptophyta > Magnoliopsida > Asparagales > Amaryllidaceae > Agapanthus > Agapanthus africanus. The sequence continues at coordinate 461,226,814 of CM057338.1, forward strand.
AACTAGTTTGCTCGGGACGATCAAAGTTAAGTTTGGGGGTATTTGTTCAGTCGAAAATATTACACATTTGATGGAACATTTTCCTTAGTTTTGTTAAGTACTTAAAGGTGTTTATGGTAATTATGGTACATATGTGGGTTTATCTGCAAACTACACTTTATCATATGTTTATACACTATACTTAACATTATGAAGGAAAATATATGCGTATAATATTTATATGATATTTTGATAATTTAAATATGCATATCATATCAAATAATCCTAATTAATATTCTTAAAATATTGTATCATACTAATGGTTAGGATAATATCTCAAATATAATATAACAAATATTACTAATACTATGAATTGAGATATTGTGCAGAGTTAGCTCAGATATGGAGATCGAGATATTCAAGATGCCGAGAATAAAATATGCCGATAAAATTGAATCGAATCGTATATCATAAATGGCAGAGACTCAGAGGAAGATTTGAAGAATCCAGACATCACAGAGATCTCCACATGTCAACACGAAGTAGAAGAAGAAATTTAATCACCTGATTCCACGAAGGTGCCGCCAAACCGCGGCCAAACTACCATTTCTGCGGCGGATCCGCGGCAGTATTGGGGCATTAGGATTTAAGATTTTTTTTGGTGTAATCTTAACAAAAAATCCCCACCTATGAAATCTAGGGTTTGTATCTTCTGTGACTATTTAAAAGACCGAGAGCTACACTTGAAAAATCATCAAACCAAAGAGATCAAGAGATCCAATATGATCCACGCATCCAGATTGATCATTAGCTGTTCATCTACTTCCTACAATACAGAGATCGGGAGCATAAACTAGGGTTCTTGTACTCCAAATTCGACGGATTTGTAAAAACTTGCTAGGTTTCGTAGATTTTTAGTTTAATTCTTTGCATTTTACTTTCTGCATTACTTTCTGCATTTACAATATGATATCCTTCGTCATCTTCTCTTATGTATCAACCATGCATGAGTAATTCCTAACTTGCTAGGTTTCGTAGGATTAAGGTAGATCAATGGATAATAAAATCTCTTAACTTCTTTTACATCTTATAAAGTTTATAAACTTTACCAAAATAAATGTTAACATCCTTATCGGGCACGCTACCAATTTATTGATGGTCTCGACCGCGATTTGATATTAGATTAACAATTGTTTTGGTAAAGACTAAACATGAATAGAGATCAATGCAAGGATAAGGGTTAAGAGTGGGGAAACCCTAGTTTCTTCCAAAAGAACCCTAATCCACATTCATCACTATCGATCTATTTTAAATCTATTAAAAGATAAAATGAGTCATTTTTAATTAATCATCCATTTCTACTAAATTCTATGAACCCATTAAGCCTCTTCTTTATTGATTCTACATCCGTATATCGTAGATCTGCAACCAATCATCCCTTCTTTCAATCAACTCGTCTAAGGCAAGTAAAAGAATTGACGTTTCCCTGAGAATGACCCGTACTCATCGCGGCTGGCTACTAGAGACACCGTTATTGATTGCGGTCACTTTACAAAAACACTTTTTCAAATACAGAATCAATCAAGCACCTGTATACGATCTTAGGTGCCAAAGACCAATGGCTGTAAAATTACTATCGTGTAAGTTATATGAATGCCCTAGAAGCCATTATTGTACATATGATGTATATTATAGTGGATGCTTGACATATATAGAGATGACTTTCTTGCTCGAAATGATAGTATGCTATCTGGTTGCTCTTTGTCTTAACGTATAGACTTATATTGTGATACTGTCTTGCTCTCACATGTTGATAAAGCCCGTAGGATGTGTACTTGACTACCAGGACTATGATGGAGATCATACTAATAGGGCCAGGGTAGTCCACAAGTACATCCTTTAATTTTTCCTAGTTGAGGGTGTATCGAGACAGGGCATCAATATTCTAGAGTAGACTAGCGTATAAACTTCTTGACCTATATGATGGGCGATGGATGATCCCACATCCATTGGCGTTTGAAATCAAAGATGGTATACGGGTGCTCAGTGGAGACTGGGTACACTGAACGGACTCGCCGAGAACTCCTAGTTGGTATTATACCTATCGTCAGATAGCAGTTCTCTGTTGACACTGGTATAGGTTAGTCTGTAGACCCGAGATCGTCATAGAGTCTTATGTGATTCCTACTGTGCTTTGATTTCCACCTTACCACGTTCAAGAGAATGTGCAAAATGGTGCTTTTTTGGTACAATCACGAGTCACATGGAGGTAATGAGCGATAGGAGAGGATTCGTCTCTCCCGGTATTGGGGGTTGATGTTGCGCTATGCTCGATTGGCTATAACAGGAAGTCTCTAGCCAGGTCTGATACGGAGATTTATTGGTAAGTGTTATCAATAGTTTTTTGACCCGTTATGAGCCTCACATCGGCACGACTTATCGGTTGCTGGGGTCTGACGTTTACCACCCCCTAGACTGGATATGCGACATATCAGAAGAAGAGACCGGACTGTACGGTAGTGTTACTGACAGGATTTACAGGAATATGAGCAGGCTTGGTTGTTGACCTTCTGATCGCTCAATACCCTGATAGCCGTTACGTCCAGCTAGTACCGTTGACGGCTTATGGGTGACTGATATGATCATCACCTACTGTCGGCGTCTTGACGAGTCTTTAGAGTCCTACACAGAGGTTTCCTGGCTCAGGCGAAATGAAGTAGGAGCACATATGTGATATGTGCGGGACTTAGATTAATACGAGTATGTGATACCGTATTCTATTCTCACGATATTCATATCGGTCGTATATATGTGATATAGCCGGGTTATCGAATCAAGTGTTGATTCGATAAGTTGATACATATTATATTATTCGGTTATATGTGATATAGCCGGATTATTGAATCAAGTGTTGATTTAATAATTTAATGTATAATTGTATATTTGATATATTAATTTACATTAACTAATATTTGCTCACTTGTGCATTTCTTTTTCTCACATGTGCACACTTAATATATATGTGATATATATTAATTGTGTTTCTTTTTGTGTCATGCTTGATGATACATACTACATGGGTATATGAGACTTACACCATGCTCATTATAATGTAGGGTTTATTTATTTAAAGTAAATCAAAAATTAGTTGGAAATTAGCTCATGGATGAAGCTTGTGGATCTATTGACTTAGTCCACAAATTTTGTATTACTTAAGAAATTTATTAACGCAACCATTGTAATTAGCCATGGTTATGTCTCTACAAGAGTTAATATATGATATTTTCTCACCCATGGTGGCCTCTCTCTCACATGATTATTCACAACATTATCTCTTCATCTTCTTCTTCATCAAGAAAGAGAGAGCTCTCTAGATTTTTGAGAGGTGAAGAAAATTAGTGAGAAAATTAATTCTAAAGAGAGCAAAATTCTACTTCATCATCCTCTACTAGATTAGTCTTTTAGTTTAGGGTGTTAGCTTCACTAATCCCTAATTAGTGAAGAGATAGCTTGGGTTGATGTCTCCTCAACATAGATCATCTTCGGCCTCGAAGACTTCGTGCAAGCTTGTTCTTTTCATCTTGTGGAGCCATTCTAGAGTCCGGAAGATCACTACTTGGAGCGAAGGACTACTACACGGAGCTATTGAAGTGAAGGACCGGTCTACAAAGGTTGCATTCAATGTTCACTTAGATGTAAAGTTGTTTACATGTTATATTGTCTAATTCTCTAGTTAAGATTCTCGGGTTAGGGTTGTTTAGTATGGCAAATTTTTGAAAATGGCATGGACGATACCTCCTGAAACTTTGCTGTCGTGCTAGGCATTCCTGTAGTGGTATCAGAACCAAGCTAGAGAATTAGACGATGTTTATAGAATTACGAAACTGAAACAACTCCGAAACACTCGAAACAAAAACCTAGTTTCTGTCGAAATTTTTAAAGCTTCTAAATTTTTTTTAAGAAACTGCAGAATGTTACATGAGATGTTACATGAACACCACAGGAAAACGAACCCCTCTCGCCGGGATTTGACCGGCGACATTCTCACAAAATCCGGTGTTGCCGGTTTTCCATCATGATATGGGCTTCGTTTTGGTGTGGTGTTCCAGTCTCTGCGTTTTGGTGTTTCAGGTATTGCTTGTTTTTACTAAAATTGCATGTGATGTTAACTTTCTGTAAAGGCAATTCGGAATGTTTCTTAGTAGTAATTCTAACATCGTTTCGGGTTTGTAGACGGCGTTAAAAAGTTCGAACGGATATTAATAACCCATTTTCTCCCTCGCTGGAAATTTTCCAAAAGTTGGAATTTTCCAAGTTAATGAACATTCAAAATTTATGCAAGTAATTCTATGGACCCTCTAGAAGAATGAAACCTTAACTCGATTCTATGATTGTCGGAACAGCCGCCAAACCCTAGGGTTTGCGGTAGTTCCGCGGTGCCATAAGTGAGGCAAGGGTTGGCCCTTCTACGGTTGGTCTATAGGTACTGTGGCATGTTATGAGTATTTTTATACTGTACTCAAGTGTTGAGCTCTTTGGAAAATTTTGGGTGTTTGTTGATTCAATCGGAATGTTTAACATTGTCTAGCTATTTATGGAATGTGATACAATATTTGGAATTCATTTGGTTAGGCATGAAATCCGAAGTATGTGATATTTCGGGTTTATGATGTCTAAGAAGGTTGTGGATTCCAAATGTTATAGTTTGACATTTTTTTTTCTGCGACCGTAAGTATAATATGTGGTGTATCACTGGTTTCGTTGCTATAAGTTAACGACAATTGGGATACGCATATTTACTTATGTTAATAGCATGTGATGTTATGTGTTGCTAGGATATGTTGTAAGTCCACGTTGCGACCCCCGGTTCTTACGGGGAGGCGGAAACGGTATAAAATCAAAATTTTAACGCAAGAGGCAACATGGACTAAGCTAGGTCGGGATCTTTACCTAAACTAAAACTAGCAAACTAAGCTAAAGATATTTAGTTACTCGGATGAAGATGGTTATACCTAGCTTGTCTTGAACTCCTTCGTCTTCAAAACTCCGATGGTGGTCCAATGGCTTCTTCTCGTCGTCTCCGTACGCCGAAGACAGATCCACCTGAAAGCTCCAACCTTTAGCTCCTTCTTCGTTCTTTGAAGAAACTAGTTCACTTGGTTTGCTAAACCTAGTGAACTAGAATGAGTAGAGAGGAAATAGAATGGGATTTTATCTATGGTTCTTGATTCTCAACTCATGAGACAAGAGAACCATAGATCAAGTGAGGGAGCAAGAGGTTGAGGGTGAGAGCAAGAGGAGAGCTCAAGAACAAGAGAGAGAATGAGCAAGAAAGAATGAGCAAGTATTTTGTCTCTCACCCTCTCATAATCCAAAGCAATGATAACTCATCATATCAACAAAAGTCTTATGTGATGGTTGAAGTAACCATAACCTTATCATGTCATGCACTCATTTTACTCAAATGAACAAGCAAGAAAAAGTCTTTGGCATGAAATGATAACCATGGTTATCATGATGGTCAACTAGTCAAGCCTAGTCAACCGGTCAACAAGTCAACAAAAGTCAACAAGTCACCAAAGTCAACAAGTCAACAAAGGTCAACAAGTCAACAACCATATCACCATAATACTTAATTAATATAATAGTTAATCACATATCATATTCTCATTAGGGTTGAGCATAAAGTCAAAAAGTCAACGGTCAACTGTCAACAACCCTAATGAGAATCCGCTGCCTCCGCCTCCCTGTCAACTGTGCATACACACCCGCATCCGCGTTCCGAGGAACACGAATGCAAACTGGATAAATCCAATCCCATAAGGTACACTAGGATCTGGCTTAAACCAAAGCCCGCTAGTGTAAACTGTCCGGACACTGTACGTGCACAAGTGCACGGACGTGACCGAACCCTGTCGCAAAACCATGCGACCTGTCGCAATACCATGCGACCTCTACTCTTTTGCCTAAAGGCGAAAAGCTTTCTGTGTGGGACTCTAAAGACTCGACACTACGCTGGCAGTGGGTTTAACCACAGACCGCAAGCGGCACTAGCTGTGCGTAACGGTCCCCAGGTAATGCCGACAAGAAGACCGACGAGGCGAAACCCATCTGAACTCCTACTGAGCCTGAGTGTGACATTCTCCATACAGTCCGGTCTGTTCGTCTGATACATCGCATGGCGGGCCTAGGGGGCGGTAAATGTCAGTCCCCCAATAGCGGTACAAGTCGTGCCGGAGTGAAGCCCAATACACCCTGAGATAACACTGGAAACCTACCAGTATATCTCGTTTGCCCTGGCCAGGGACTACTCGTGTAATGGCTCTCCTAGACACAGCGCGATGTCAACCCCCAATACCGGGAGAGACGAATCCTGTCTAACCGTCACTGCCTCCAAGTGCTTCGGGACTGCACCCAACCACCACCTGTTTGCACGACTCCTTTGAGCCGTGGTAGGGTAGTGATCAAAGTACAGTGGGAACACACCCGAGGCGAAGTGACAGTGTCAAGTCAGCGGACTAAGCTGTACTCATGTCACCTGGGAACTGATAACTGACGATAGGTATAATACCAACTAGTCAGTTCCCTACGAGTCCTGTCCAGTGTACCCGTAACCTAACGAGCACCCGCATACTATCTCAAGTACGACGTACTGACGGCTGTGGGACAGACCGTCTCCCACACTGGGATGAGAAGCGCATGCGCTGGTCTACTCCGGAGTATCGATGCCCTGTCTCGATAGTCCTGCGACCAGGGACCTGAATAAGGATGTGCTTATAGATTACCCAGCCCCCACTAGTGTGACTGCCATCACAACGCTGGTAATCAAGCAAAGATCCTAAGGGCTCCACTAATGCGTATAAGTGATATACTGAAATAAACACAAGTACACATTGAAGTAGAAACAAACCAAGTAGCATACTACTATTTTGAGCAAGATTGTATATACAAGGTGAATATCCCAAGCATCCATTAAGTAATATACAAACTAGTATGATACAGTAATGGCCTCTAGGGCATATACACTAACAATCTCCCACTTGCACTAAGGCCATGTACTGGCGTATCGAAGACCTATCATCTCGATCAGCCGCTCGAACTGAGTCTGGGGCAAGGCCTTGGTGAATGGATCTGCAGTGTTATCTTCTGAAGCGACTCTCCGAACCTCGATCTCCTGGCGATCCACGATCTCCCTGATCAGGTGATACCGCCTCAAGATGTGCCTGGATCTCTGATGGGACCTGGGTTCCTTCGCTAAAGCTATAGCCCCGTTGTTGTCGCAATACAGAGGTATTGGATCAACAATGGACGGAACCACCTGAAGTTCTTTCAAGAACTTCCTCATCCAGACAGCTTCTTTTGCGGCATCAGATGCAGCGATGTATTCCGCTTCCATCGTCGAGTCTGCAACGGTTTCTTGTTTGGAACTCTTCCAACACACCGCCCCTCCATTGAGGGTAAAGACAAAACCCGACATGGACTTGGAATCATCCTTGTCACTCTGGAAGCTGGAGTCAGCAAAGGCCTCGATCTGGAGGTCTTTTCCGCCATACACCAAGAACATCTCCTTAGTCCTTCTCAGGTACTTGAGAATGTTCTTTACCGCTATCCAGTGTTTCTCCCCAGGGTTTGACTGATACCGGCTTACCACACTCAGTGCATAAGCTACATCCGGTCTGGTACACAACATCGCATACATTATAGAGCCTACCGCAGAAGCGTAGGGTATAATAGACATGCGATCCCTCTCCAAATCAGTCTTGGGAGACATCTCTTTAGAGAGGGTGATCCCGTGACAAGCCGGTAGGTTACCGCGCTTGGAATCTTCCATACTGAATCTCTTCAGTATGGTGTCGATGTACCTGGACTGTGAAAGTCCTAATATCCTTTTGGATCTGTCACGGTAGATCCGGATACCCAGAATGTACGAGGCATCACCCAGGTCTTTCATGGAGAACCTGTGTGACAAGAACCCCTTGACAGATTGTAGCATAGGAAAGTCATTTCCTATTAAGAGAATGTCATCCACGTATAAAACGAGGAATACTACAGTTCTCGCTACAAATCTACTATAGATGCATGGTTCATCTGGATTTTTGATAAAGCCAAATTCTTTGACCGTCTCATCAAAGCAGATGTTCCAACTCCGCGATGCCTGCTTTAGTCCATAGATGGACTTAAGCAACTTGCACACCTTTCCGCTGCTCCCACTCTGAATGAAACCCTCTGGCTGGTCCATATAGACACACTCCTCTAAATTTCCATTTAGAAAAGCTGTCTTTACGTCCATTTGCCAGATCTCATAATCGTGGAAGGCAGCAATGGCAAGAAGGATCCGAATGGATTTCAGCATGGCTACTGGAGAAAAGGTTTCGTCGTAGTCCAAGCCAGGTCTTTGACGAAAACCCTTTGCTACCAGCCTAGCTTTATAGGTCTCAACCTGTCCATCTACACCAATCTTCCTTTTGAAGATCCACTTGCATCCTACGGGTTTTACCCCGTCTGGAGCAATGTCCAACGTCCATACCTTGTTGGTGTACATGGACTCCATTTCGGTCCGCATTGCATCCAGCCATTTCACTGAGTCAACGCTCTGAACGGCCTGCTGGAAGCTAGTAGGCTCATCATAATCTATGATGCAATCCTCTCTATCCCCGTCTATGAGAAAACCGTAGTATCTCTCAGGCGGATGAGACTGCCTACTACTTCTGCGGAGCGGCGTAGGAATGTCCTGTTCTTCCGAACCTTCTGGTTCCACTAAACTTTCAGTAACAGTCCGTGGTTCTGGAATTTCTTCCAGTTCTACTGTGCTCCCACTTATCTGGTTTTCCAAAAACTCAGTTTCCAAGAAGTAGGCATGACGAGAAACAAGAACTTTTTGTTCCTCTTCACAGTAGAAGAAATATCCTTTTGAGTTCTTTGGATACCCCACAAACTTGCACTGTACTGAGCGTGCCTCGAGCTTGTCCGCATGCTGCTTTTTGACAAAAGCCGGACATCCCCATGTCTTAATGTGCTTAAGATAGGGTCTCTTCCCACACCACATCTCATATGGTGTAGTAGGCACGGTCTTAGTAGGTACTCGGTTCAAAAGGTATGCGGCTGATTCTAGCGCATATCCCCAGAATGATCGCGGTAACTCAGCGTTACTCATCATGGACCGCACCATATCCAATAGGGTGCGGTTCCGTCTCTCCGATACACCGTTATGTTGCGGGGTGTATGGAGGAGTAAGCTGAGAGAGAATTCCGTTCTCTTTTAAATAGTCCAGGAACTCGGCACTTAAGTATTCTCCTCCTCGATCCGATCTTAGAATCTTAATACTTTTGCCGGTCTGTTTCTCTACTTCATTCTTATACTCCTGGAATTTTCCAAAGGCCTCGGACTTATGTTTCATCAAGAAGACATAACCGTACCTTGAGAAATCATCCGTAAAAGTAATGAAGTAAGAATGTCCGCTTCGGGCATGTGTAGACATTGGACCGCACACGTCACTGTGTATGAGTCCTAAGAGCTCGCTCGCTCTTACTCCTTGTCCAGTAAACGGAGTCTTTGTCATCTTTCCTTTGAGACAAGATTGACAAGTGGCATACGATTGATATTCGAACGCATTCAAATATCCTTCTGTATGTAACTTAGTCAACCTTCTCTCATTGATGTGACCCAATCTACAATGCCATAAGAAAGTCTGATTCATTTCCGGAGACTTTCTTTTGTGTGTATTCTGGACGTTGAAAATCTGTGGTTGGTTTAACACGTATATACCATTACTCAATGTACCTGACCCAATCAAAACTTGATTAAGGTGAATGTTTACAACATTACTTACAAACGCAAATTCATAACCTTCTTTAGAAACTAAAGATACAGAAATGATATTACAAGTTGCGTTGGGTACAAAAAAGCAATTACGCAAAACCAAAACATGTCCATCTGACATTCCCAGGTGATAGTCCCCCACGGCTTTAGCATCCATGCTAGCTCCGTTCGCAACTTTGAGGGTCATGTCACCTGCCTTCAAAACACTACGGTTTCTCAACGCCTGCAAAGAATTACAGATATGAGATCCTGATCCGGTATCCAATACCCAGGAAGTAGAGTTTATTGAAAGACAGTTTTCAATAACATACACACCTGAAGCTGAAGCTGCAACCTGCTTCAATTCCTGTGTTCTGGCCTTCCAGGCCCTGCAATCATTCTTCCAGTGTCCTTTCTTATGACAATAGAAGCATTCTTCCTTATCCATAAGCTTCCCCGCTATCTTTGTTGCTTTGCCTTTTCCCTTCGTATCCACTTTACCAACACCGCCCCTTGGTTTGGCGGGGGCCTTCTTCTTCTTTCCCTTGGCTTTCGCCTTGGACCTAGAAGAAGATGATCCTCCTACAAACAAAGTGGATGTTTCCCTACCTTTCTGTAGGGTGCCCTCTGCGCTCCTCAGCATGTTGAGGAGCTCTGATAGTTCAACCTCTTTTTCTTGTAGGTTGAAGTTCAGTATAAACTGGGCGTAAGTGGAAGGAAGGGACTGGAGAACTATATCCGTATATAGCTCACTCTCCAATGTGATCCCTAGGTCAGCGAGCTCCTCAATGAAGCCGATCATCTTTAGCACATGCTCGGCTACTGATGATCCGACGGCCATTCTTGTCGAAAATAACTTTTTCGACGCTTCGTATCTTGCGATACGTGATTGCTCTCCATACAGTTCTTTTGTATGGAGCAATATGGACTCCATGTCCATATTCTCATGCCTCCTCTGATGTTCGTTGTCCATCGAGGCAAGCAGGAGGCACTTGGCCTTCGCGCTATCAATCTCCCAAGTCTTGCGGATTTCCTTATCCGCGACACTGGAAGTTGGACCAGGGACAGGGGGAGCTTTGGTGGTAAGAAGATACCCCAGCTTGTCATAAGTGATTGCTATCGTGACATTCCTGAGCCAATCTTTGTAGTTTGGCCCTGTCAGTTTGTTTTTATCTAGGAGTAACTTAAGTCCAGTCATGTTGATTGGTCGCTGCAATTAGGAGAGAGAAGAAGAAACACTCAGCATGATGCTCTTGCAAGTTTAGAGTGGTTTTTAGTTTGTCTAAACAGGATGGCTCCCACTGTTTCTCGAATCCCTCCTCAAACCATAAAGGAAGAATTAGTCAGGATCAATCCCACCGTACAATACTTGCTTAACCGTTCAGCCAGGCCGGTGTCGGTACTTCGAGGGAGGTTTTCCAACGCTTTCGCGAAGTTCCTTAATTAAAGAACCTCTTTTCCCTGGGGGCGTAGCCCCGCTAACACCTTTCTAGGCACCTACTAGGTTTATAGCATTGATCGTTAAGTGAGAAATTTCCCGAGGAGTAGCATATGCTCACAGTAGGATCGGGATCCAAATATCATCGCGTGACGAAACTGAAGGAATCCTACCAGAATCATCACACTCCAAATGGTATGCAAATCTAGCAAGTTTCAGTACTTATGAAACTCCCGATGTGGATTTTTGCCCCATGCTCTTATGACCTTGACTTTGGCCAACAAATCATAAGTCACATGTCAAGTTCTGCCCGTCGTTCTCCAGGTTAATTTGAATCCACCCGCACCTACCCTTGACTTTGGCCAACAAGGCAGTACGACTGTTCCAAACCAACGCATCTATCTATGCTGCACATGAATACCCAATAGCTACCAATCACTGTGCCTTGACTTTGGCCAACAAACACAGCTTGAATACTATTGACTATTCATGTGAAACGACGGAGGGCTACGGATGGTTTTGGCAAAACCGTGAACGTAGTGAACTTGATTTGGTCGATGGAACGAGATAGCTTTTAAAAGGAGTGGCTCAAGCTCCGTATTTAAAAGTTGTTTTGAAAAGAACCGAATGGTTTTTCGAAAGTGTTCCAACGACTTTAACTTGGTTTATTATCTTGCATTAGTTCTTTTAATGCGTGATATTCTTGCATTAGTTCTTTTAATGCGTCCCATCATTTAATCCTACCATTGCAGAAAACAACCAAAATATGACGTACGCTTATGCCATTCGCATTCGCCACGGGGCCCCGTCATTACCCGTTAGGTTACTTAACTAACGACAGAGCGGGGGCTGGGCTAGCGCGTCTGTAAAACATAAGCAACGCCTAAATAATATCATATATAGATATACTGCAATGATAAACATTTCAGATCACAGATAAATACATTGGATATACTAGCAATCTGTAATTTGTACGAGCCTGTAACAAAAACAGATAACACGGTCGCGGTGAATAGCCAAAACCCCACCCAAGACCCCTACGGGTGCGGCAAACTACCCGCCAAGTACCCGAAGCGTAGCAACCTCCCTCATCTCCATGAGTAGGCCACTCGACACTTCGGCATACCCGGTAGTTTGTGCACCCCTCCATGGGTCTATCCTAGGAGCAAAAACAGTAAAAAGAAATTATACAATGACGGCTACAACCCCTTCCCGGTTGTGCGGCCATACAAATAATTATTACATCAATTTACAAATTTACATGAATTGCAAGAAAAGAAAACTCTCGTCTCACAACCCCCGGCTATTCATCCGCGACAATCCAACATATTTATATACACATTCCAGCATATTACAGATCATGTATAACCCCGACCAATCGACTTATAGCGATAAGCCGACGTTCAATACATGCAAACATTACAGATATAACCATCATAGTCAAAGTGCAGTGAAGTTCGGAAAAAATACGGAATTATAGGACCCCAAAAGGAAATTTCTTTTCTGGAAAATCTGGGCACATATAATATATTCCAAAAATCCCAAAACCAACACAGACACACACTGCACGAAAAACGATGCACAGAAGACTACAACGCGCGGCGCTTCCGCGGCGGATACCAGGCTCACGCGGCGGATGGGCGGCGGTTTAGAGGAATTACTGCATCGTTTTTCTTGGGTGTTCTCACAAAACCCTGAGCCGAATTTAGGAGTATAAAGTTTTTCATTTTGACCAGAAAAAATTTCAACAGAAACTCAGTTTTAGTAAAAGTTTGGTTTTTGGATTTTTTCGGTTCCGAACTTCGTTACACTTCACTACCAAGCTAGTTTAAGTTTAGTTAGGCTCTGATACCACTGTAAGTCCACGTTGCGACCCCCGGTTCTTACGGGGAGGCGGAAACGGTATAAAATCAAAATTTTAACGCAAGAGGCAACATGGACTAAGCTAGGTCGGGATCTTTACCTAAACTAAAACTAGCAAACTAAGCTAAAGATATTTAGCTACTCGGATGAAGATGGTTATACCTAGCTTGTCTTGAACTCCTTCGTCTTCAAAACTCCGATGGTGGTCCAATGGCTTCTTCTCGTCGTCTCCGTACGCCGAAGACAGATCCACCTGAAAGCTCCAACCTTTAGCTCCTTCTTCGTTCTTTGAAGAAACTAGTTCACTTAGTTTGCTAAACCTATTGAACTAGAATGAGTAGAGAGAAAATAGAATGGGATTTTATCTATGGTTCTTGATTCTCAACTCATGAGACAAGAGAACCATAGATCAAGAGAGGGAGCAAGAGGTTGAGGGTGAGAGCAAGAGGAGAGCTCAAGAACAAGAGAGAGAATGAGCAAGAAAGAATGAGCAAGTATTTTGTCTCTCACCCTCTCATAATCCAAAGCAATGATAACTCATCATATCAACAAAAGTCTTATGTGATGGTTGAAGTAACCATAACCTTATCATGTCATGCACTCATTTTACTCAAATGAACAAGCAAGAAAAAGTCTTTGGCATGAAATGATAACCATGGTTATCATGATGGTCAACTAGTCAAGCCTAGTCAACCGGTCAACAAGTCAACAAAAGTCAACAAGTCACCAAAGTCAACAAGTCAACAAAGGTCAACAAGTCAACAACCATATCACCATAATACTTAATTAATATAATAGTTAATCACATATCATATTCTCATTAGGGTTGAGCATAAAGTCAAAAAGTCAACGGTCAACTGTCAACAACCCTAATGAGAATCCGCTGCCTCTGCCTTCCTGTCAACTGTGCATACACACCCGCATCCGCGTTCCGAGGAACACGAATGCAAACTGGATAAATCCAATCCCATAAGGTACACTAGGATCTGGCTTAAACCAAAGCCCGCTAGTGTAAACTGTCCGGACACTGTACGTGCACAAGTGCACGGACGTGACCGAACCCTGTCGCAAAACCATGCGACCTGTCGCAATACCATGCGACCTCTACTCTTTTGCCTAAAGGCGAAAAGCTTTCTGTGTGGGACTCTAAAGACTCGACACTACGCTGGCAGTGGGTTTAACCACAGACCGCAAGCGGCACTAGCTGTGCGTAACGGTCCCCAGGTAATGCCGACAAGAAGACCGACGAGGCGAAACCCATCTGAACTCCTACTGAGCCTGAGTGTGACATTCTCCATACAGTCCGGTCTGTTCGTCTGATACATCGCATGGCGGGCCTAGGGGGCGGTAAACGTCAGTCCCCCAATAGCGGTACAAGTCGTGCCGGAGTGAAGCCCAATACACCCTGAGATAACACTGGAAACCTACCAGTATATCTCGTTTGCCCTGGCCAGGGACTACTCGTGTAATGGCTCTCCTAGACACAGCGCGATGTCAACCCCCAATACCGGGAGAGACGAATCCTGTCTAACCGTCACTGCCTCCAAGTGCTTCGGGACTGCACCCAACCACCACCTGTTTGCACGACTCCTTTGAGCCGTGGTAGGGTAGTGATCAAAGTACAGTGGGAACACACCCGAGGCGAAGTGACAGTGTCAAGTCAGCGGACTAAGCTGTACTCATGTCACCTGGGAACTGATAACTGACGATAGGTATAATACCAACTAGTCAGTTCCCTACGAGTCCTGTCCAGTGTACCCGTAACCTAACGAGCACCCGCATACTATCTCAAGTACGACGTACTGACGGCTGTGGGACAGACCGTCTCCCACACTGGGATGAGAAGCGCATGCGCTGGTCTACTCCGGAGTATCGATGCCCTGTCTCGATAGTCCTGCGACCAGGGACCTGAATAAGGATGTGCTTATAGATTACCCAGCCCCTACTAGTGTGACTGCCATCACAACGCTGGTAATCAAGCAAAGATCCTAAGGGCTCCACTAATGCGTATAAGTGATATACTGAAATAAACACAAGTACACATTGAAGTAGAAACAAACCAAGTAGCATACTACTATTTTGAGCAAGATTGTATATACAAGGTGAATATCCCAAGCATCCATTAAGTAATATACAAACTAGTATGATACAGTAATGGCCTCTAGGGCATATACACTAACATATGTTATATTAGATCGTCGTGTTTTGAATAGCCGGGGGTTTTTATGTGAGATGAGAGTTTTTCATTTTTATTCATGTAAAAATTTGTATGTAATATTCTTTCATTGGGGCACTTCCGGGTTGAGGATGATGTCACCCATGTTGTATATTATTTACTTTTCCGCATTAGGATAGATCTAAGACGGGGAGCATAAGTAACCGGGTTCTAGAGTCCAGTGGGAGACCATCTCGAGGAGTCGAGACCGGGTCTCTTAACTCTAGAAATGGTAGGGTTACTTGCCGCTATCGTAGGGGTTTAGAGATGTGGGTTTGGCTATTCATCGCGACCGTGGAATCCGTGTTTTTTACAGGCTTAATATAAAACACGGACCTCCTAGTATGTCCAATATTTCATATGTTGATTTCTGTTGCTGATATTCTATGATGTGATCACTTTATATGCTTGAGACGAATGCTTTATTATTATATATATGATATATAATAAACGTTGCCTATGTTTTGTACCCATGCTAGTCCCGCCCCGCTATACCGTTAGTTAAGTAACCTAACGGTGCATAACGGGACACTGTGTTGAATGCGGATGGCATAAACGAACGTTGTATTTTTGTTTCTTCCGTGATTCTTAGGAAGCATAATTGATGGGACTTCATTAATGAGATTAATGAAAAGAAAAGAAACCTAAAAAGATGTTGTAGAATCAAATTTTCAAAAAGGGTAGCTTTAGTTTTTGCTTTGCATAGCGGTATTCCTTGTAAATATCCAGCACCTCATTCGATGAGGAAAGAGCCGAGACCCCTTCACCGGGAGTGACCTCTTTAGCAAAAGCTAGCAGATGCTACAACCCACTCGATTTTGTCTTTTGATTGCTTCTCTAGTTCTTGCTTTGCATAGTGGTATTTGTGAAATATCCTGCACCTTATTCGATAAGGAAAGAGCCGAGATCCCTTCACCAGGAGTGACCTCTTTAGCGAAACTAGCAAAAACCTCAAAAACACTCCTTTTCAAAATCACTCGATTCTGCAACGATATCAAGTTCATTACGCAAAAGGTTTTCATAAAAACCTGTCGTAGCCCTCCGTCATTTCAGATAAGTAGTATTTAGTATTCGTGCTACGTTTGTTGGCTTTCGTCAAAGCGTAGTGTGCGGTAGCTACTTACTGCTTATCTGCTACATATGATACGATTGGATTAGGGTAATCTTACGACTTTTTTGGCTTTCGTCAAGGGTCGTGCGGGTGGGTTTAATTCAATCATGAAATGTACGGATTGAATTTGACTAGCGGACTATGGTTTGTTGGCCTTCGTCAAGGTCATAGGACGCTAGGGGTAAAATATTATCCGGAATTTCAAGTGTTGAAATTTGCAATGAGATTGCATACCTTCTATGAGATAGTTGGATCCTGATACCCATTGGGAGTAAGAGTTACCCCTGGAAGAGTTTTACACATCACAATTAGCCGATCAAGTAGGTGTCTAGAAAGGTGTTAACGGTGTTACACCTCTGGGAAAACAAGGTTTATTTTAATTAGGTCCGTATGAAAGCAAGGGGAACCTCCCTCAAAGTAACGACACTGGCCTGGACGTAAGATTGGCGAACTTGTAGGGTGTAATTAATCCCGGGTAGTCTTACCTTTTAGGGTTTGAAGGAAGATTTGATAAAAACAGTGGGAGACATCCTGATTAGAGAAGATAATAACCAAATCTAATCTTGCAAGAGCATACGCTAAGTGTTTTCTTCTCTCTCTCTCTCTCCAGGTAGCGACCATGTCAGGATTTAATCAAGATAATAATATGGATGTATTGACCGAACCCGCTTATTATACTGGGCAGGGGAACGTTGGTTCCGTTCTTTCATATAATTGTTATAAGACTGAGCAGGAAATAGGGGAATATCCAGATTCCCACGACACCAAAATGAAGAATAAGCATGCTGATGCATCTTCTTCGGGTGTGTTAGTTACCGAGAACTGTTTCTCAGTACACTCTACGTCCTGGGTATTAGATACCGGATCGGGATCCCATATATGTAATATGTTGCATGGGCTAAGGAAAGGTAGAGAACTGGGAATGGGTGATCATTCTGTCAGAGTAGCGAATGGTGCAAATGTTGCAGCCAAAGCAGTTGGCGAATATAACCTTGTATTACCAAATGGTAATATATTGATTCTGAACGAATGCTATTACATACCGAACCTGATATGCAATCTTATATCAGTTTCTTTATTATATAAAGAAGGATATAATTTTGTAATACAGGATAATGTTATGAACATTTTTCTGAATCAAAAGTTTATTGGATCAGGCTCATTAAATAATGGCATATACATTCTAAATCAAAACACAGTTCTTAACTACAAAACACACACAAGAGGAAGAGTTCAGAAATGAACGAATCCTTCTTGTGGTATTGTAGACTAGGTCATATCAATGCGACACGACTAGCTAAGTTACATAAGGATGGGTATTTGAATCCGTTCAAATTATCATCTTATGAAACTTACCAGTCATGTCTCAAAGGAAAGATGATCAAAACTCCGTTTACTGGACACGGAGAAAGAGTTACGGAACTCTTAGGACTGATACATAGTGATGTATGCGGTCCCATGTCTATACATGCCATGGATGGTTCTTCATACTTCATTACATTCACTGACGATCTCTCAAGATACGGACATGTGTTCCTGTTGAAACAAGTCTGAAACTTTTGAGAAATTCAAAGAATATAAGCATGAAGTCGAGAAACAGACGGGTATAAGTATTAAAATCCTTTGATCCGATCGGGAAGGAGAATACTTAAGCATGGAATTCCGTGACTATCTAAAAGAGAATGAGATTCCCTCTCAGCTTACTCCTCCATATACACCACAACACAACGGTGTATCGGAGCTGAGGAATCGCACCCTATTGGATATGGTGCGCTCTATAATGAGCACCGCTGAGTTACCTATTTTCTTTTGGGGTTATGCGCTTGTGACAGCCAGGCACCTATTGAATATGGTCCCTACCAAATCAGTGCCTGCCACTTCATATGAGATATGGAAGGGGAAGAGACCATGTCTTAATTATGTTAAGATATGGGGTTGTCCGGCCTATTTCAAAAGGCAGAATCCAGACAAACTCGAGACAAGGTCTGTTCTATGCAAGTTTGTAGGATATCCCAAAAACTCACAAGGGTATATCTTCTACCACACCGAGGAACAAAAGGTGTTTGTTTCTCGGCATGCCAGCTTTTTAGAACAGGAATTTCTTGCGAAATAAATTAGTGGCCTTGAGGTAGACCTGGAAGAGGTTCCAGTAGCACAAACTATAACGGAAGATTTGGTGGAACCAGAGGATTTGATAGTTCCCAACAAACCTCAGCCTCTCCGCCGATCTAGTAGGGTTCCTCATCCACCTGAGAGATACTATGGTTTTCTCATTGATGGTGGGAGCGGGGATTGCATCATGGAAGATGATGACCCAACTAGCTTCGAGCAGGCCATCACGAGTGGGGACTCTGTGAAATGGCTAGATGCAATGTGATCTGAGATGGAATCCATATACACCAATAAATTATGGAATTTGGAAGATGCTCCTGAAGGGGTAAAACCCATCGGAAGCAAGTGGATCTTCAAGAAAAAATTTGGTGTATGGAAAAGTTGAGACTTTCAAAGCCAGACTTGTTGCAAAAGGTTTTCGTCAACGACCAAGTGTGGATTATGATGAAACCTTTTCTCCAGTGGCTATACTTAAATCCATCGGGATCCTACTCGCCATTGCTGCATACTATGACTACGAAATCTGGCAAATGGATGTTAAGACCGCCTTTCTAAATGGTGATTTAGAAGAGAGCCTATACGTGACTCAGCAAGAGGGCTTCGTGGACAGTGGAAGCAGCGGAAATGTGTGCAAGCTGCTTAAATCCATCTACGGGTTGAAGCAAGCATCGCGGAATTGGAAAATCTATTTTGATGTGGTAGAAAAAGAGTTTTACTTCATCAAAAATGTAGATGAACCTTGTATATACAAGAAGGTGGCAGAGAGTAAGGTTGTCTTCCTCGTATTGTACGTGGATGACATACTCTTGATAGGAAATAATGTTCCTATGCTGCACTCGATCAAGCTCTTCTTATCACAAAGATTTTCAATGAAAGATCTAGGCGATGCCTTCTACATCTTGGGGATTAAGATCTATAGAGATAGATCTAAACGGATACTAGAATTGTCCCAATCCAGATACATTGACACCATACTAAAGAGGTTTAGTATGCAAGATTCTAAGCGTGGAAATTTACCCATGATCTCAGGACTCACTCTCTCCAAAGAGATGTCTTCCAAGACTGATTTGGAGAGAGCTCGCATGCGAGGGATATCCTATGCTTCGAAAGTAGGCTCTATCATGTACGCGATATTATATACCAGACTCGATGTTGCATACTCACTAAGTGTAGTGCGTAGGTATCAAGCAGATCCAGGAGAGATTCATTGGACAACTGTGAAGAACATTCTCAAGTACTTGAGAAGGACTAAGGAGATGTTCTTGGTGTATGGTAACGGTGAACTCCATGTGGAGTCCTTTACCAATTCGAGATTCCAGAGTGATAAGAACGGCTCTAAGTCGGTCTCGGGATTTGTCTTCACCCTCAATGGAGGGGCGGTTTGTTGGAAGAGTTCCAAGCAGGAAACCGTGGCAGACTCGAAGATGGAGGCTGAATACATCGCTGCCAACTATGCTACCAAATAGGCTTTCTGGATGAAGAAGTTCATAAACGAACTTGGTGTGGTTCCGTACATCAAGCATCCAATACCTTTGTATTGGGATAACAATGGAGCTGTGGTTTTAGCCAAGGAACCTAGGTCCCATCAACGATCCAGGCATATTCTGAGGCGGTATCACCTAATCCGAGAGATAGTTGATCACCGAGAGATTGAGGTCAGGAGAGTTGACACGAAGAACAACATGGCGGATCCATTCACGATGGCCATACCCCAGATACAATTTGAGAGACTCTTCGGGATGTTGGGTATGAGATACTATAACAGCTGGCCTTAGTGCAAGTGGGAGATTGTTAGTTATGTATATGCACTAGAGGCCATTATTGTACATGTGATGTATATTATTAGTGGATGCTTGGAAATATATAGAGAGGACTTTCTTGCTCGATATGATAGTATGCTATCTAGTTGCTCTTTGTCTTAACATGTAGACTTGTATTGTGATACTGTCTTGCTCTCACATGTTGATAAAGCCCTTAGGATGCATACTTGACTACCAGGATTATGATGGAGATCATACTAGTGGGGCCAGGGTAGTCCACAAGTACATCTTTTAATTGTTCCCAGTCGAGGGTGTATCGAGACAGGGTATCGATATTCCAGAGTAGACTAGCGTATACGCTTCTTGACCCATATGATAAGCGATGGATAATCCTACATCCCTTGGTGTTTGACATCAAAGATGGTATACGGATGCTCAGTGGAGACTGGGTACACTGAACGGATGCACTGAGAACTCCTAGTTGGTATTATACCTATCGTCAGATAGCAGTTCTCTGGTGACACTGGTACAGGTTAGTCTGTAGACCCGAGATCGTCATAGAGTCATGTGTGATTCCCACAGTGCTTTGATTTCCACCTTACCACGTTTAAAAGAATGTGCAAAACGGTGGTTTTTGGGTACAGTACTGAGTCACATGGAGGCAATGAGCGATAGAAGGGGATTCGACTCTTCCGGTATTGGGGGTTGATGTTGCGCTGTACTCGATTGGCTATAACAGGAAGTCCCTGGCCAGGGCTGATACGGAGATTTACTGGTAAGTGTTATCCATAGTTTCTCGACCCGTTATGAGCCTCACATCGGCACGATTTATCGGTTACTGGGGTTTGACGTTTACCACCCTTAGACTGGATATGCGACATGTCAAACGAAGAGACCGGACTGTTCAGTAGTGTTACTGACAGGCTTTACAAGAGTATGAGCAGGCTTGCTTGTTGATCTTCTGATCGCTCAATACCCGGGTATCTGTTACGCCCAGCTAGTACCGCTAACGGCTTGTGGGTGACTGATATGATCATCACCAACTGCCAACGTATTGACGAGTCTTTAGAGTCCTACACAGAGGTTTCCTGGCTCAGGCGAAACGAAGTAGGAGCACATATGTGATATGTGCGGGACCGAGATTAATACCAGTATGTGATACCGTATTCTATTCTCACGATATTCATATCGGTCGGTTATATGTGATATAGCCGGGTTATCGAATCAAGTGTTGATTTGATAAGTTGATACATATTATATTAGTCGGTTATATGTGATATAGCCGGATTATTGAATCAAGTGTTGATTTGATAATTTAATTTATAATTGTATATTTGATATATTAATTTACATTAACTAATATTTGCTCACTTGTTCATTTCTTTTTCTCACATGTGCACACTTAATATATATGTGATATATATTAATTGTGTTTCTTTTTGTGTCATGCTTGATGATACATGCTACATGGGTGTATGAGACTTACACCATGCTCATTATAATGTAGGTTTATTTATTTAAAGTAAATCAAAAATTAGTTGGAAATTAGCTCATGGATGAAACTTTGGAAGCTTGTGGATCCATTGACTTAGTCCACTAATTTTGTATTACTTAAGATATTTATTAACCCAACAATTGTAATTAGCCATGGTTATATCTCTATAAGAGTTAATATATGATATTTTCTCACCCGTGGTTGCCTCTCTCTCACATGATTATTCGTAACATTATCTCTTCATCCTCTTCTTCATCAAGAGAGATAGCTCTTTAGGTTTTTGAAAGGTGAAGAAAATTAGTGAGAAAATTATTTCTAAAGAGGGCAAAAATCCTACTTCATCATCCTCTAATAAATTAGCCTTTAGTTTAGGGTGTTAGCTTCACTAATCCCTAATTAGTGAAGAGATAGCTTGGGTTGGTGTCTCCTCGACGTAGATCATTTTTGGCCTCGAAGACTTCCTGCAAACTTGTTCCTTTCATCTTGTGGAGCCATTCGAGAGTCCGGAAGATCACTACTTGGAGCGAAGAGACTACTACACAGAGCTATTGAAGTGAAGGATCAGTATACAAAGGTTGTATTCCATGTTCACTTAGATGTAAAGTTGTGTACATGTTGTATTGTTTAATTCTCTAGTTAAGATTCTAGGGTTAGGGTTGTTTAGCATGGCAAATTTTTGAAAATAGCATGTTGCTGTCGTGCTAGGCATTCCTACATATCGCCCGTTGTCGGGGTCTAGAAATGTATACACCAGTCTACTCGTGAGTATTGATGCCCAGTCTCGATACTCCCATGACTAGAGGACATTTAAGGATGTTCTTATGGACTACCTAGCCCCTATATGTATGATCGCCATCACAACGCTGGTAGTCAAGCAATAATCCTACATGCTTTATCAATATGTATTAACAATACGTAATAACAAGTAAAACATATACACATGTTAAGATAAAGACAAACCAAATAGCATACTATTATATAGAGCAAGATTATCCTATACATACATATGTCCAAGCATCCACTACACACACACACAATAATGGCCTCTAGGGCATACATATCCAACACAATGCTTGTATGCTCTCTAACTTGTATGGAAACTCCTAGTTTATAGTTGCAAGTTCAATTTTTTAGCTAATGTTCCTAATTTGTAAACTTGATCTCTCTAGATTTTATTAAATCCTATTTGTGTTTGTTCTAAAATCCTATTAGAGTGCCTAACGTCTACTTACATTTATATGCCATTCGCATTCGCCATGGGGCATTGAGTCTTCATCCTAAGGTCACTTAACTTACGGCAGGGCAGACGTATGGCGGGTACGAATGTAAAACATATAGAGACACTTACACACACACATCACAAGAAAGTAATCACATTTCAAGCATGCAATAAACATCACAGGAAATAGAATAGTCGGATATACTAGCAATCCCACGTTTCGTTTGAGCTGCAAACGAAACACGACATTCTATGATCGTGTGAATAGCCCTAACATAGCCAAACCAAGCCCCTACTAGAGCGGCAAGCGACCCGCCAATTCTAGAAACGAGACGACCCGACCTCAACACCTTAAGTAGGCCATCCAAAGATTTCTAGAACCCGGCAGCTCGAGCACTCCTCCGCGGAGCCAAACCTAAACCATAAACCCCTCCAAGTGCGGCGAGCAGCCCGCCAATCCTAAAACGATGCGGCCCGGTCTCAACTCCTTGAGATGACCCCCTGGCGCATTCTAGAATCTGGCGGCTAGAGCACTTCTCCACGGGGCATCATGTATCATATACATACAACAGAACTCGACGATCTCAACCAGACTGCGGCCTAATAAGAGAATAATACATTTGGCAATCCATAGAATAAATAAATTGTATTCAACATTTGTATACATTCACATTCACACGAGGGGATATTTATCACGACAATCCGAACTAAACCAAACACACCAACATCAGATTCATTAATGTCCAACCTAGTCCAATTAATCACACATCAATTAGGCTACGTTTATCAACACATATCTTAATAAGTGATCAAACCAACTCGACAAAACACTTTAATCAAGTTAATTTGAAGCCGTGATCAAACAATTCCATAACTCACGAGGTCACACACTTGAAAATCCAAAAAATGAAGTTCAAGTTCACCACGGCGTTCAAAAATCCCTCATTTTCAATGAAATCGAGCCCTGAAGGACCCGAGATGAGCTCGAGAATCCGACGGGGTACCTGGGCTCTACCCCAAATCCCCCCTATCATTTTAACCTTGATTGAGCCCCGAATCGGGGCTGAATCAGCATGTGGATCAGGGATGAATAAGCCCCTGGATCAGCCCTGAATCGGGGCTGAATCGGAACCCCGATTCGGGGATGAATCGGCCTCGGTTCATCCCTAAATTCGGGATTGAACCAGCCATGATAGGAGGGATTCGGGATTCCTCTTGAACCCCATTAAGTTCTTGGTCCGAACCAAGAACTCCGAAGTTCGGGCATATGCAAAAATAAGAGCTTTTTCATGCGATTTTTAGAACTAATTTTGAAAAAATGGGTTTTGAAAATGCAATTGGCCGCAAATACAACTACTAGTAAATGAACCTTCTCTGATACCATATTAGTGATTGG
Source organism: Agapanthus africanus (assembly GCA_030015575.1). NCBI lineage: Eukaryota > Viridiplantae > Streptophyta > Magnoliopsida > Asparagales > Amaryllidaceae > Agapanthus > Agapanthus africanus. Next base: position 461,251,200 of record CM057338.1, read on the forward strand.
TTCTAGGGTTGCAACACTTGCGAATCGCGGCGGAAACATAGAATAATAATTTCTAAAATATAGCACCAAGCACATAACCCAAAATCATTCAAATACTAGTAATTGCAAATAACTAGAGAGCTAAACATAGAGTTTACGTGTGCTACAACCTTTGTAGCGTGTCCACTCTCCTATTGGAAGACCCAAGCTAGACTCCATGCTATAGGGATCAAACTTTCATGCAGACCTCCTTGCCGAAGATAATCCATTTCGAAAAAAACCCAACCCAAATTTCAACTTCACCAAAATACACTCTTTTGTGAAGCAACTTGCTCTCATAATTTGCTAGAAAATGAGAGGAAAAAAATGTAAGCGCACTCTTTATATTTCTCTCTCTTTTTCTCTCTAGCTTTCACAAAAGAAAATAAGGAGAGAGAAAGAGCATAAAGGAATGAGTAGAAGAATAAAGAGGCAACCATGCTAGAATAGAAAATTATATCAAATATAATAATCCCATTTCTAGCAACCATATCTCTCTACAACATTCCTCATTTCTATATTAATATAAAGAAATGACTCATTTCTTTATTATTAATAATAAGAAATAAGGTATCCCTTTTAGGATGTACACATGTATTCTAGAATATGTATCATATACATATAAAAAAGTATTTTAGTGTATACACACACACACACACATTTGTATTTATATCACATACAAACAACAAATCATTCTAGAAGGGCATGTGTATCATATACACAAAAATATTAGTGTATGTATAATATACAAGTGGATGTATTTATATCATATACAAATAGCAAATGAGAGAGAGAGTGAACATAATATATATATATATATATATATATAGAGAGAGAGAGAGAGAGAGAGAGAGAGAGATCAACACTTGATTTAATGATCCGGCTTTATAATAAACCGACTAATATTAACAAACGTCCGATTAATATACGTATATCATTTACATGTATTTAATTGAACTTCTGCACGTATCACCATACATGGATTAAATCGTTTCACCTGAGCCGGAAAACCCTCTGTGTGGGACTCTAAAGACTTGACAATACACTTACAGTAGACTAGGATCATATCCAATTGAATCTGAAGCGCTTTCAGATCAATACCCTCACGGGTTAACCAACAAGTACGTCAGCAGTACTAGCTGCATGCAACGACTATCCAGATATTGATCGAAAAGTAGATCGACAGGCAAGCTCATCCGAACCCAACAGAGCCTATCAGTGACAATCACCGTACAGTCTGGTCTTTTCGTCGGAGATTGTCGCATATCGGGTCTGGGGGTGGATACTGTCAGACCCTCAATAACCCAATAATTCATGCTGTTGTCAAACTCATAACTATCTGAGAAACAATTGATAACTTATTAGTTTATCTCAACCGTCTTGACCAGCGGCTTATGGTTATAGTTAATTATGCATAGCGTGACATTAACACCATATACAGGGAGAGACAATTCACTTCGATCGCTCATTACCTCCATGTTCTTCGGGACTGTACCCAACTAAAATCTGCATGTACGGCTCTTTAAAGCCGTGGTTGGGTAATAATCAAAGTACAATGGGAACACACACAAGACATTATGACGATCTCATATCAAAACATTACCATGTACTCATGTCATTATGAACTGCTATCTGACAATAGGTATAATACAATCTAGGAGTTCTCGGCGGGTCCGTTCAATATACTCATTCTTCAGTGAGCACATTTATAAACTTTTCGGTGTCAAACACCAATGGTTGTGTGATCAGCCATCGCCTCCAACCGGGTAAAGAAACATATACACTAGTCTATATTAGAGTGCCGATATCCAGTCTCAATACTCTCACGACTAGAAACATTTAAGAATGTGCTTATGGAATATTCAGGCCCCATTAATATGATCTCATCATAATCGTGATAGTCAAGTAAAGAACCTAAGGACTTTATCAATATGTATTAGCGAATAAAATATATATAGATGAATGATAAAGACAAACAAGATAGCATACTATCATCTCGAGTAAGAATGTTATCCATATAAGTCCATATACAATTACAATAGTTGTCTTCAGGATACTTATATCCAACACTTTAAACAACTCTCCTCCTCTTTAATTCAAGGATGGTTCATGACATTTTTAGAGTATAATTGTGCTATGTTAAAAACTCTGAAAAATAACTCGATGATGCTTTTTACAATTTACCCCATTTTTAGTACACGTGGAGATTTTATGCCCAGGGTAAAATTTTCGTGGCTAGTTTGAAAGATTGAATATAAATGATTTAGAATTCTTATGTAAAATGAAGCATTTGGAGAAGTAACTTGAGAAACATAATTAATAAACTTATACAAGAATTGTAGATATAATAATTTGGCAGCAGAAAGATACCTAAAAAAAAAATTATATATGGAACATTACCGTTTTCTCTATATAACTAGACCAATATATTCCACCCTGCGACCAACAGGTCTTAACTTAGTTGATACCAATTTTCTCTCCAATATAAGTGGTCGTAAATTTGATCCTCATAAGGGGATGATTTATTAAAAGAAGTAAAAATAAAAAAAAACTTTGGCCTATTCAATTAGGATCGCAAGTGGACAAAGAATTTTTTTTGTATTAGTGTAATGCTCTTTCTAATTCATGTATATTTTTACTAATCTAAATGCACATGTTTCCCCAATCATGTTTGAACAGTAAAGTTTATGTTTAGGACTTTTACATTATACAAACCACAGAGATTGAGTATTTTGAAAAAACACCATCAAAAATTAAAAATAATTTAACAACCCAAAGATCATAAGATGACTAAATAGGACCCTGCGGTTAACATCCGTTACTAACACACCGTTAAAAGCAGTTGTTGGGATGGTAAAAAGTCGCTTTTACCCCTTGGATGGTCCTTTATCCCTAGCATCATTTCTTTCATGCCCACCAAAAAGGAGTAACATTAATCTTTGCATTAAATAAACTAAACTGTAACTGAGTTTTTATATAGCGCATGTATATAATATATTTTATTAACTAAACTATATTCATTCCTCAGTCCAACTCCGGCCTATCTCTCTCTCCCTGGCCTATTTATAAAATATTATATACTATTATATTTAAACATCCCTCTCTCTCTCTCTACCTCATTTTCCCTACCTCCCGTGAGAAACGCACGAGAGTGAAGAGTTTCCTAGCACGGCAGCAAGGTTTCGGGAGGTATCGTCCATACCAATTTCAAAAAATTGTCGTTCTAGCTAACCCAAACCCTAGAATCGATACTAGAAAATCCGACGAAACGGTATGTAAACACTTTACAACTAAGTGAATGAGAGAATACAACCTTTGTATACCGGTCCTTCACTTCTAAAACTCCATGTTGTAGTCCCTTCACTGCGAATGGTGAACTCCCGGACTCTACAGAGGGTTCACTTGAAGAAACGAACAAGCTTGCTCAATGTCTTCGAGGCCGAAAATGATCTACGTCGAGAAGTCTCGAGCTCATGCTGCCTCTTCACTAATGTGTGAAATTAGTGAAGCAAACACGCTAAACTAAATGAGTAATAGTAGAGGATGATAAGTAGGAAGTGGGCTCTATTTAGATTTATTTTTCTCACAATCTATTATCACTTTCACAAAAACTAGAAAACTTAAAATGAGGAAGAAGAAGATGAAGCTCAAGTGATGAAATAATAAATCATTAGGTTTTAAATGCAACCTTGGGTGAGTATATCATATCCTTGTAGAGAGTTAACCATTATGTATGGTTAATGGTTGGGTTAATAAATATCTTAAGAAAAACAAAAGAGTGGACTATATCAATGGTTATCTTCAAGCTTCTCCAAGCTTCCAACCATCAAAATATCTCCACTAATTTGTAATTACTTAAGAATAAATATTAAACCCTAACATTAACACTAGCATGATGTGAGTCTCATACATCCATGATGCATGTGTAACCTGGTATGTCACAACAATATATATCACATATATATTTTGTGCAAAAAGAAAACAATATATTTAACATATATCACATATATAACAATGTATCATAAGTGAGAAAAATGAATAGTTAAATGAGCTAATATTAGTTAATGTAATGTAATTTATCAAATATATAATTATACATTAAATTATTAAATCAACTCTTGATTTAATAATCCGGATATATCACATATAACCGACTAATATCAAATATAACATAATGCGAGAATAGATTGTGGTATCACATACATGCATTAATCTCGATCCCGGACATATCACATATGTGCACCTACTCCGTTTCGCATGAACCAGGAAATCTCTGTGTAGGACTCTAAAAACTCGTCGATATGCCGGCAGTAGGTGATGATCATATCAAACACCCACAAGCCGCAAGCGGTCTGCCAAACGTAACGGCTATCCGAGTATTGAGCGATCAGAAGACCAACAAGTAAGTCTGCTCACACTCCTGCGAATCCAATCAGTAACACTACCGTACAGTCCGGTCTATTCGTCTGATATGTCGCATATCAACAGCTTGGGCTGGTATAACGTCAGAACCAATAGCCTGATAAGTCATGCCGATGCAAGGTCCATGACGGTTCGAGAAACTACTGATAACACTTACCAGTAAATCTCAGCAATCCTGGCCAAGGATTTCCTGTTATGGTCAATCGAGCATAGCGCAACATCAACTCCCAATACCGAAAGAGACGAAACCCCTCATATCGTTCATTGCCTCCATGTGACTCAGGACTGTACCCAAAAACCACCTTTTTGCACGATCTCTTGACCGTGGTATGGTGGAAATCAAAGCACGGTGGGAATCCCACAAGACTCTATGACGATCTCGGTTCTACAGAGTAACCATTACCAGTGTCACCAGCGAACTGCTATCCGACGATAGGTATAATACTATCTAGGAGTTCTCGGTGAGTTCGTTCAGTGTACCCAGTCTCTACTGAGCACCCGTATATCTTCTTTGATGTCAAACACCAATGGATATTGGATCATCCATCGCCCATCATATGGGTCAAGAAGCATATACGCTAGTCTACTCTGGAGTATCGATGCCCTGTCTCGATACTCTCTCGACTAGGAACAATTATAGGATGTACTTGTGGACTACCCTTGGCCCCACTAGTATGATCTCCATCATAGTCCTGTTAGTCAAGTACACTCCTAAGGGCTTTATCAACATGTGAGAGAGAGAGACAATAAGTGTACATGCTAAGATAAAGTGCAATCAGATAGTATACTATCATATCGAGCAAGAAAGTCCTCCCTATATATGTCCAAGTATCCACTACAATATACATCCCATGTACAGTAATGGCCTCTAGGGCATACATATAACTAACAATCTCCCACTTGCACTAAGGTCATCTGTTGTAGTATCCAATACCCAACAATTTAGCAGTGGATGTAGTATCCCATACTCAACCATCCAAAAATCTCTCAAATAGTATTTGGAGAAGCAGGCCTTGGTGAGTGGATCCGCCGTGTTAACCTCAAAATCTTCTCTCCTTACCTCGATCCTTTGGAGATCAACCATCTCCCTGATCAGGTAATACTTGCCTCAGAATTTGTCTGGAACGCTGATGGGACCTGCGTTCCTAGACCAAAACCATAACTCCATTGTTGTTACAATAACAGTTATTGGACGCTCAATAGTAGGAACCTTGTTCATCTCATGAACAAGAAATGCCCAGACAACCACTTTGGCAGCATCATTGGTAGCAATGTATTCAGCCTTTATCGTCTAGTATGTCACGATATCTAGTTTAGAACTCTTCCAACATACCGTCCCTCCACTGAGGGCAAAGACAATGCCTATGACTGACTCTCAGTCGATTTTATCACTCTGGAAGCTCGAACCAAGAACTTTCTTTTAGTGCTTCTCAAGTACTTAAGAATGTCCTCCACAGCTGTCCAGTGATTCTCCCAAGATCCGATTGATTCCTACTCACTACACATAGTGAGTCATCTACATCTGGTCTGGTACATAACATCGCATACTCTGATAGAGCCTACTGCCGAAGTATAGGGTATCCATTGCACGCGAGCTCTCTCCAAATCAGTCTTGGAAAACATCCTTTTGAAGAGAGTGATCCATGAGTAAGTGGGCGAATCACCACGCTTAGAATCATCCATACTAAACCCCTTTAGTATGGTGCTAATGTACCTGTATTTGGGACACTCGCAACATCCATTTAGATCTATCACCATAGATCATAATCCACAAGATATAGTAGGTATCATCCAGATCTTATATTGAGAATCCTCGTGATAAGAGGAGCTTGACCGAGTGTATCATAGGAAACCATTACCTATCAACATTATGGCATCTACGTACAATACGTGGAAGACAACCTTACTCTCTACAACCTTCTTATATATACAAGGTTCATCTACCATTTTGATGAAGTCAAACTCTTTGACTGTCACATCGAAACAGATGTTCCATCTCCGCGATGCTTATATTGATCCTGATGGACTTAAGCATAGCTTTGAAAGTCTCAATTTTTCCATCTATACCAAGAATCTTCTCAAGATCAATTTGCTCCCAATGGGTTTTACCCCTTCTGGTGCAACATGCAAAGTCTTACTTTGTTGGTGTACATGGATTCCATCTATGATCGCATAGCATCCAGCCATTTCACAGAGTCGCCACTCGTGATGGCCTTCCTGAACCTGGTTGGGCCATCATCTATCATGATGCATTCCTCGCTCCAACTGTCAACGGGAAGACCGTAGTATCTCTCGAGTGGATGAGGAACCCTACCAGATTCGCGGAGAGGCTGAGGTTCGTTGGAAACTATTGAATCCTTTGGTTTCACCAAATCATCAGTTGTTAGTTTGTCTAGATGAAACTCCTTCCAGTTTTACCTCATGACCACAAATTTCTTCACAAGAAATTCCTTTTCTAAAAAGGTGGCATGATGTGAAACAAAACACCTTTTGCTCCTCAGAAAGGTAGAAGATATACCCTCGCAAATGTTTGGGATATCCTAACAAACTTACCCAGAACTGACCTTGCCCCGAGCTTGTCCGGATTCTGCTTTTCAACATAGGCTGGATAACCCCATATCTTAACTCGTTTAAGAAATGGTCTCTTCCCATTCCATAGTTCATATGTAGTGGTAGGCCCTGATTTGGATGGAACTCCATTCAATAGGTATGCAGCTTCTCAAGTGCATAACTCCCAAAGGAAACAGGTAACTCAGCAGTACTCATCATACAGCGCACCATATCTTATAGGGCGCGATACCTCCGCCCCGATACACCGTTGTGCTTTGGTGTACACGAAGGAGTAAGCTGAGAGAGAATCATATTCTTCTTTTTAGAAACTCCAGGAATGCTATACCCAAGTATTCTTCTCCTCGATCACATTGAAGGACTTTAATACTTCTACCTGTCTGGTTCTTAAACTTCAAGCTTATATTCCTTGAATTTTTCAAAAGTTTTAGACTTGTGTTTCAACTTGAACACATGTCCGAATCCTGAGAGATGATCAGTGAATATAACGAAGTACGAGGAACCAACCATGGCATTTGTAGACATAGGACCGTATACATCATCATGTACTGTCCCAATGAGTTCACTAACTCTTTCTCTGTTTCGAGTAAACGGAGTATTGGTCATATTACCTTCGAGACAAGACAGGCAAGTAGCATAAAATGAAAATTCGAACAGATTCTTATATTCATCCTTATGTAACTTAGTTGGTCGTGTCTCATTGATATGACCTAGTCTACAATACCACAAGAAAGATTTGTTTATTTCTGAACTACTCCTCTTGTGTGTGTTCTATATACTTTGAACTGTGATTTGATTTAGAACTTATATGCTATTACATAACGTGCCTGATCTAATCAACTCTTGATTCAGAAAAATGTTCACAACATTATCCTCCAATACAGAATTATATCCTTCTTTAACTTAATAAAGAATCTGATGTAATGTTTTATATCAGGTTCGGTATCTAATGACATTTGTTCAGAATCAATGTATTTAATACAAGGTGATATGTGCCAACTGACCTGGCTGCAACAATTGCACCATTCTCTAACTCTTAGAGATATATCACCTATTCTTAATTCTCTACCTTTCTGTAGCCCATGTAACTCTTATATATGTGGGGTCCATGATCCAGTATCTCATAGCTAGGATGTAGAGAATACTGAGAAACAGTTCTCGGTTATGAACACACCCGAAGAAGATGCATCAGCATGCACTTTCTTCGATTGGGTGGCATGGGAATCCGGATATTTCCCGATTTCCTGCTCAGTCTTATAACAATTATAAGAAGGAACGGAACCAACGTTTCCTAGCACAGTATAATAAGCAGGTTCGGTCAATACATCCATATTATTATCTTGATTAAGGCGTGATATAGTCGCTACCAGAAGAGAGAGAAGAAAACACTCTGCGTGCGCTCTTGCAAGACTAGATTGGTTATTATTTTATCTAATCAGGATAGCTCCCACTGTTTTAGTCAAATCTACCTTCAAATCCTAAAAGGTAAGACTAGCCGGGATTAATTATACCCTACAAGTTCGCCAATCTTTCGGCCAGGCCAGTGTCAGTACTTTGAGGGAGGTTCCCCGTGCTTTCGCACGGAACTAATTAAAATAAATCTCGTTTTCCCAGAGGCGTAACCCCGTTAACACCTTTCTAGACACCTACTTGATCGGCTAATTGTAATATGTAAAACTCTTCCAGGAGCAACTCTTACTCGCAGTGGGTATCGGGATCCAACTATCTCATAGAAGGTATGCAATCTCATTGCAAATTTCAACACTAGAAATTCCCGATAATATTTTACCCCTAGCAACTTATGACCTTAACAAGGTCAACAAATTATAAATGCTAGCCAAGTTCAACCCGTCATTTCCTGATTGAATTAAACCCACCCGCACGACCCTTAATATAGTCAACAAAGTCGTACGACTACCCTAATCCAATCGCATCATATGGTTAAGCAGATAAGCACCAATTAGCTACCGCACACTATGCCTTAACATAGTCAACAAACGTAGCACGAATACTAAATAGTACTTATCTGAAATGACGGAGGACTATGACAGGTTTTTAAGAAAACCTTTTGCGTAATGAACTTGATATCGTTGTAGAATCGAGTGAATTTTAAGGCTTTTACTTGTTTTGCTAAAGAGGTCACTCCCGGTGAAAGGATCTCGGCACTTTCCTTATCGAATAAGGTGCAGGATATTACATAAATACCACTATGCAAAGCAAAAACTATAGAAGCAATCAAAAGACAAACCGAGTTGGTTGTAGCATCTGCTAGTTTCGTTAAAAAGATCACTCCCGGTGAAGAGATCTTGGCTCTTTCCTTATCGAATAAGGTGTTGGATATTCTACAAGGAATACCGCTATGCAAAGCAAGAACTAGAGCTACCATTTTTTAAAAAAGTTTCTACAATATCTTTAGGTTTATTTTATTTCATTAATCTCATTAATGAAGTCCCATTTATTATGCTTCCTAAGCATCACATATGAAATGAAAGCGGCAATATTAATTATATCTCATATATAAAATATAGGCATTCGTCTGAACATATCACAGTGATCACATCACAGAGCAGCAGAAGATAGCATATAAAATATTGGATATACTAAGATTTTCGTGTTTTAAATTAAGCCAGTATAAAACACGGATTCCACGGTCGCGATGAATAGCCAAACCCACATCCCTAGACCCCTACGAGAGCGGCAAGCAACCCTTCGACTCCTCGAGATGGTCTCCCACTGGACCCTAGAACCCGGTTACTTGTGCTCTCTTCCTTGGGTCTAACCTAATGCGGAAAAGTAAATAATATACATCAATGGTGACATCATCCTCAACCCGGAAGTGCCCCAATAAAAGAATATTAAATACAAGCTTTTACATGAATGAAAATGAAAAACCCTCATCTCACATAAAAAAACCCCGGCTATTCAGAACACGACGATAACATATCACAGCAACACATAACATCGCATGTCATCAACGTAAGTAAATATGCGTATCCCAGTTGTCGTTGACATATAGCACCGAAACCAGCGATACACCACATTTACACTTACGGTCGCGGAAAAGAAAGTGAAAAATTATAACAGTTGGAATCCGCAACCACCTTAGACATCATAAACCCAATGAATCATATACATTGGATTTCATGCCTAACCAAATGAATTCCTTAGACATCACATGCCTAACAATTATAAACTCCGTATTTTAGTCTCGATATTGAAAACACTTTCCAATAACCTGTCGGGTAATTCAACAAGATTCCCGATAACCTGATCGAATGCTCGTCGGAATCTTTATTAGATGGCCGCACCCTCGATGCCGTCGACGAAGTGCACTAAGACGGAACACCGCTGCCGCGAGCACCCGAACGGATGCTTTTGGCGACGGGGTTCTCCTATAGTCACTTGGTCGGGGATATGGGGCATGGCTATCTAGTAAGGTTACCCGGCGAGTATCCGCGTACACTACGTAATTGCGACGGACTTTTGATCAACATCAAAATCCCGTGGTAACTGATCAATTGAGACTAAACTGCTAGATTTATAAAATTCAAACTAGTTATCTCATAACTATTTGTGGATTCCAAATATTGTATCACATTCACAGATAGCTAGATGATGTTAAACTTTTCGATCGAATAAGTAAGGACCCAAAATTTCCCAACAAGCTCAACACTTGAGCGAAGTTCAAAAAATCACCCAGAACATGCCACAGCTCCTATGAACCAGCCGTAGAAGGGTCTACCAATGCTTCACCTGTGGCGCCGCTAAACTAACACAAACCCTAGGGTTTAGTGGTGGTTTTGACGGTCCCAGAATCGAGTTAGGGTTTCGTTCTTCTAGATGGTCTACAGACTCGCTTACAAGATTTTCTGAAAATTTTAAACTCGGAAAAAATCCAACTCTTGAAATATTTCCAGCGGGGGAAAAATTGGGTTATTGATATCCGTTCGAACTTTTAAAATTGTCTAAATAACCCAAATACATGTTAGAATTATGACTACCAAACACTCCGAATTGTTTTTGCAGAAAGTCAACATCACATGAAAATTTAGCAAAAACAAACAACACCTGAAACCCCAAAACCCAGAGACTGAAACACCATCAAAATTTGAAGCCAAAATTCCAAGTTTGAACCGAGGAGCTCAGATTTTTCATCATTGTGGCCGGCCATTTCATGGCCAAAGTGCTTCAATTTTTCATGGTGTTCATGTTATATCACATATAACATTCTGCAGTTATTTAAAAAAAATTTGAAGACTTTTTAAAATCGACAGAAACCAAGTTTTCGTATCGGATGTTTCGGAGTAGTTTCGGTTTCGTAATCCTAGCAAACATCGTCTAATTTTCTAGCATGGATCTGATACCACTAAAGGGTTTCCTAGCACGGCAGCAAGGTTTCGGGAGGTATCGTCCATGTCAATTTCAAAAAATTGCCGTTCTAGCTAACCAAAACCCTAGAATCGATACTAGAAAATCCGATGAAACGATATGTAAACAATTTACAGCTAAGTGAATGAGGGAATACAACCTTTGTAAACCGGTCCTTCACTTCTAAAGCTCCATGTTGTAGTCCCTTCGCTGCGAATGGTGAACTCTGGGACTCTACAGAGGGTTCACTTGAAAAAACGAACAAGCTTGCTCAATGTCTTCGAGACCGAAGATGATCTACGTCGAGAAGACTCGAGCTCATGCTGCCTCTTCAAAAATGTGTGAAATTAGTGAAGCAGTCACCCTAAACTAAATGGCTAATAGTAGAAGATGATGAAGTAGGAAGTGGGCTCTCTTTAGATTTATTTTTCTCACAATCTATCATCACTTTCACAAAAGCTAGAAAGCTTAAAATGAGGAAGAAGACATGAAGCTCAAGTGATGAAAGAATAAATCATTAGGTTTTAAATGCAACCTTGGGTGAGTATATCATATACACTAACCCTTATAGAGAGTTAACCATTGTGTATGGTTAATGGTTGGGTTGACAAATATCTTAAGAAAAACAAAAGAGTGGACTAAGTCAATGGTTATCTTCAAGCTTCTCCAAGCTTCCAACCATCAAAATATCTCCACTAATTTGTAATTACTTAAGAATAAATATTAAACCCTAACATTAACCTTAGCATGGTATGAGTCTCATACATCCATGTTGCATGTGTAACCTAGCATGCCACAACAATATATATCACATATATATTTTGTGCAAAAAGAAAACAATACATTTAACATATATCACATATATATCAATGTATCATAAGTGAGAAAAATGAATACTTAAGTGAGCTAATATTAGTTAATGTTGTAGGGTTCCTAGGCACACTAATGAAGTCTCACAAGGCATCAAACATGGCTAATTCAAATTTTACAAGTGTCGAGAAAACCTAATACGGATCGTTAACTAGATATATAGGCGATGCAAGCATGTAAACGAATTTATAGCTAAAGGAAAGTGGCTACAACCTTTGTAGATCCGGTCCTCCACCTCCTGGGCTCCGTGATGAAGTCCCTCCGCTGTCCAAATCAAATCCATGACTCTAGCATCGGCTTCATCGGAGAAATGGGCGGGCTTGGTCGTCGGTTCGATGCCGAAGATGATCTACGTCGAGGCATCACAAGATCAAGCTCCAACTTCACCAAGCCTTGAAAACTTGTGAAGGAAACACCCTATACTACTTGGCAAGAGGTAGAGGATGAAGAAATAGGAAGTGGGTTCACTTTAGAATTGGATTTCTCACTCTTTTTGTCAAGTTGCCATCGATGGAGGCAAGCTTTTTTTCATGAAGATGAAGAAGAAGATGAGAAAGAATTATGATAAGTATATTTCAAAATATCAAATAAAAAGATACTTATCATAATTGTAACCATAGTTAGGTGTAGAGAATAAACCATGGTTAGGGTTAATGGTTAGGTTTAGGAAAAGAACAAGAATGGTCAAGCTTTCAACACTTCATGAAGTTTCCACAAAACTCCAAAATAAGCCACCATTCTCATTATCTTTTCTAAATGAAATAAATAAAATAAATAAATAGATAAAAGTAAACCATAACCACTAACTTAACCATTGTTTAATTCTTTACACAAACCTAAGCTTGCATGTATCATCAAACATGATACAATCTTGTGCACAAAAATATATCACATATACAATGTGCAATTCAAGTGAGAAAATCCATTTAAAGTGAACATATACTAGTTAATGCAAAGTAATATATCAAATATATAATTATGCATTAAATCATTAAATCAACACTTGATTCAATGATCCGGTCATGTCGTATATAACCGGCCAGTATTCAATGTATCGACTTATCGAATCAATCCTTGATTCGATAACTAGGTTATATCGCATATAACCATTCGACACATTCTTCGCGAGAATGAAATACGGTATCACATACACGCATTATTCTCGGTCCCGCACATATCTCATATGCGCTCCTATTTCGTTTCGCTTGAGCCAGGAAACCTCTGTGTAGGACTCTAAAGACTTGTCAATACGCCGGCAGCAGATGATGATCATATCAAACACCCACAAGCCGCAAGCGGTCTGCTAAACGTAACGGCCACCCGGGTATTGAGCGATCAGAAGATCGACGAGCAAGCCCGCTCACACTCCTGTGAATCCAACCAGTAACACTTACCGTACAGTCCGGTCTGTTCGTCTGATATGTCGCATATCTCGCCTAGGGGTGGTAAACGTCAGACCCCAATAGCTCGATAAGTCATGCCGACGTGAAGTACATGACATGTGTGAAACTACTGATAACACTTACCAGTAGGTCACTGCAACCCTGGCCAGGGATTTCCTATTATGGCCAGTCGAGCATTGCGCAACATCAACCCCCAAAACCGGAAGAGGCGAATCCCCTCCTATCGCTCATTGCCTCCATGTGAATCGGGACTGTACCCAAAAACCACCTGTTTGCACGACTCAGTAGAGCCGTGGTAGGGTGGAAATCAAAGCACAGTGGGAGACACACAAGACTCTCTGACGATTTCGGGTCAACAGCTAAGCTGTACCAGTGTCACCAGAGAACTGCCATCTGACGTGAGGTATAATACCATCTGGGAGTTCTCAGCGAGTCCGTTCAGTGTACCCAGTCTCTACTGAGCACCTGCATACCATCTCTGATGTCAAACACCAATGGATATGGGATCATCCATCGCCCATCGCATGGGTCGAGAAGATATACGCTAGTCTACTCTGGAATATCGATGCCCCGTCTCGATATTCCCTCGACTAGGAACATTGAAGGATGTACTCATGGACTATCCAGGCCCCACTAGTATGATCTGCATCACAGTTCTGGAAGTCGAGTACACATCCTAAGGGCTTTATCAATATGTAACAGAGAGACAGATAGTATACACGTTAAGATAAAGAGCAACCAGATAGCGTACTATCATGTCGAGCAAGAAAGTCCTACCTATATATGTCCCAGCATCCACTACAATATACATCCAATGTACAGTAATGGCCTCTAGGGCATACATATAACTAACAAATGTAATGTAATATATCAAATATATAATTATACATTAAATTATTAAATCAACTCTTGATTTAATAATCCTTCTATATCACATATAACCGACTAATATCAAATGTAACATAACGCGAGAATAGATTGCGGTATCACATAAACGCATTAATCTCGGTCCCGCACATATTACATATGTGCACCTACTCTGTTTCGCATGAACTAGGAAACCTCTGTGTAGGACTCTAAAAACTCGTCAATACGCCAGCAGTAGGTGATGATTATATCAAACACCCACAAGCCGCAAGCGGTCTTCCAAACGTAATGGCCACCCGGGTATTGAGCGATCAAAAGATCAACAAGCAAGCCTTCTCACACTCCTGCGAATCCAATCAGTAACACTACCGTATAGTCCAGTCTCTTCATATGATATGTCGCATATCAACAACCTGGGGGTGGTATAACGTCAGATCCAATAGCCTGATAAGTCATGCCGATGCAAGGTCTATAACGGTTCGAGAAACTACTGATAACACTTACCAGTAAATCTCAACAACCCTGGCCAGGGATTTTCTGTTATGGCCAATCGAGCATAGCGCAACATCAACTCCCAATACCGGGAGAGACGAAACCCCTCGTATCGCTCATTGCCTCCATATGACTCGGGACTGTATCCAAAAACCACCTTTTTGCACGATCTCTTTACTGTGGTATGGTGGAAATCAAAGCACAGTGGGAATCACATAAGACTCTATGACGATCTCGGGTCTACAGACTAACTTGTACCAGTGTCACCAGAGAACTGCTATCCGACGATAGGTATAATACCATCTAGGAGTTCTCGGCGAGTCCGTTCTGTGTACCCAGTCTCCACTGAGCACCCGTATACCTTCTCTGATGTCAAACACCAATGGATATGGGATCATCCATCACCAATCATATGGGTCGAGAAGCGTACACGCTAGTATACTCTTGAGTATCGATGCCTTGTCTCGATACTCGCTCGACTAGGAACAATTATAGGGTGTACTTGTAGACTACCCTTGGCCCCACTATTATGATCTTCATCATAGTCATGGTAATTAAGTACACTCCTAAGGGCTTTATCAACATGTGAGAGAAAGACAATAAGTGTACATGTTAAGATAAAGTGCAACCAGATAGCATACTATCATATCGAGCAAGAAAGTCCTACCTATATATATCCATGCATCCACTACAATAAACATCCCATGTACAGTAATGGCCTCTAGGGCATACATATAACTAACAGAGAGATCCAACCCACGCCGGCGCCTCGCCTCACGCCGTTGATTAGTCTAAAATATTGCACATTTGAAAGATCATTTTCCCTATTATTGTTAAGTACTAAAATGTATTTATTGTAATTGTAGAACATATGAGGGTTTATGTGTAAAAATGGTATCATCATATGTTTCTACATTATACTTAACATAATGAGGGAAAATACATGTATATAATATTTAATATTGTAATTAAAATATATATATCATATCAAATATTTCTAATCAATATTCTTAACATAAAATATTATATAAAATGGTTAGGATAATATTTCAAAAATACCAAATATTACTAACACTTTGATTTGAGATATTATGCAAAGATTAGCTCCGATCTGGAATCCAAAAGATCCGGGATAAATCAATATGTCGGAATCAAATCTGCCAGAATATAGAAGCAAATCGAGAGATCTAGTAATGGCAGAGACTCGGAGAATTATTTTCAGAATCTAGACACCGAGAGGATTTCCAAAAATCAAGATACAATAGCACAATAAATCTCAGAAACTGAAGACACCAAGATGCGGCGGATCCGCGGCAAAATAGGTAATACGCGGCGAAAGCGCGAAGGGTTTGCGGCCGTAGGATTTGAGATTTTGGTGATTTGATCTTAACAGCATATGTTCACTCAGGGCATCTAGGGTTTCTGGTTTTGGGACTATATATAGGACTGAGAGCTTCACATCAAAATTCATCAAACCGAAGAGAACAAAAGGTCAAAAGCGATCCAAGTATCCAGGTGATTATCAGCTAGTCATCTATCTCCAACAAAAGAGTGAGCGAGAGCAAAAACTAGGGTTTTTTGTAATCTACTTTATACGGAGAGTTGTATGAAATAGTTGATTGATAAAGGTAGAATTTTAGTTTATTTCTTTCTGCATCTACTTTCTGCATCTAATTTCTGCATCTTAATCATGTTTTTATTGTTTAACCTTTCTTCTAGATCTCAAATCATGAGTGAGTAATTCCTAACTTTCTAGGGTTCGTAGGATAGGGTCGGTCAATAGATGATAAAATCATTTAATCTCTTTTATACATTTTAAAATCTATAAACTTTAGCAAAATAAATGTTAATATTCTTATCGGGTGCGCTGTCAATTTATTGATAATCATGACCATGATTTGAGATCTGTTAACACTTGTTTTGTTAAGGGCTAGACATATATAGAGATCAATGCAAGGACAAGGGTTAATAGTAGAGAAACCCTAGTTTCTTCCAGAAACCCTAAGCTACATTCATCACTATCGATCTAGTTTTAAACTATTAAAAGATATAAAAAAGACATTTTTAATCATTCATCCATTTCTACCAAGTCCTATGAACCCTACAAGCCTTTTCTTTATAAACTTTATATCCGTTTCAAATTAGATCTATAACCAATCAACCCATCTTTCTGCAGGGTTCCCTAGGGCGACAACAAAGTTTCGGAAGGCATCGTCCATGCCAATTTCAAAAATTTTCCGTACTAAAAAACCCTAACCTAAAATCTTAACTAGAGATTTAGACGAATCAAGAATGCAAACAACTTTACATATAAGTGAATGAGGAATACAACCTTTGTAGACCGGTCCTTCACTTCTAAAGCTCCGTGTAGTAGTCCCTTCGCTCCAAGTAGTGAACACCCGAACTCTAGTAAGGGTTCACATGAAGAAATGAACAAGTTTGCTCGAAATTTTCGAGGCCAAAGATGATCTACGTCGAGGAGATTTAAGCTCATGCTATCTCTTCACTCATGGTAGATTAGTGAAGCAAACACCCTAAACTAAATGGCTAATATAGTAGAGGATGATGAAGAACGAATTTTGCTCACTTTAGATTTATTTTTCTCACAATATTCCTTCACCTTTTGAAATGCTAGAAAGCTTTCTTATGAGGAAGAAGAAGATGAAGTGGAAATGAGAATGAAACTCATGAGATGAGAATAGCAAGCATGTGTGAGTTAGTGTCATACACTAACTCATGTAGAGAATAAACCATGGCTAACAATAATGGTTAGGTTAATAAATATCAACAAGTAAAACAAAATTAGTTGACTTGGTCAATGGTTCCACAAGCTTCTACAAGCTTGAACCATGTGACTAATTACCAACTAATTTGATTTACTTTAAATAAATAAAACCCATCATTATTATAAGTATAGTGTGAGTCTCATACACCCATGAAGCGTGTGGCATCAAGCATGACACAAATAAAATGTACATTAATATATATCACATATATACTATATGCACACAAGTGAGAAAAAGAAATGTTTAAGTGAGCTAATATTAGTTAATGTAATTAAGTATATCAAATATATAAATATACATTAAATTATTAAATCAACACTTGATTTAATAATTTGGCTATATCACAAACAACCGGCTAATATCAAATGTAACAACTTATCGAATCAACACTTGATCCGATAACCCGGCTATATCACATATAACCGACCGATATCACATATCGCGATAATAGAATGCGGTATCACATACGCGCATTAATCTTGGTCCCGCACATATCACATATGTGCTCCTACTTCGTTTTGCATGAACCAGGAAACCTCTGTGTAGAACTCTAAAGACTCGTCAATACGCCGGCAGTAGGTGATGATCATATCAAACACCCACAAGCCGCAAGCGGTCTGCTAAACGTAACGGCCATCCGGGTATTGAGCGATCAGAAGATCAACAAGCAAGCCTACTCATACTCCTGCGAATCCAATCAGTAACACTACCGTACATTTCGGTCTCTTCGTCTGATATGTCGCATATCACAGCCTGGGGGTGGTAAACGTCAGACCCCAATAGCCTGATAAGTCATGCAGATGAAAGGTCCATAACGGTTCGAGAAACTACTGATAACACTTACCAGTAGATCTCAGCAACCCTGACCAGGGATTTCCTGTTATGGCCAATCAAGCATAGCGCAATATCAACCCCCAATACCGGGAGAGACGAAATCCCCTCCTATCGCTCATTGCCTCTATGTGACTCGCGACTGTACCCAAAAACCACTGTTTTGCATGATCTCTTGAACGTGGTAAGGTGGAAATCAAAGCACAGTGGGAATCACACAAGACTCTATGAGGATCTCGGGTCGACAGACTAACCTATACCAGTGTCACCAGAGAACTGCTATCTGACGATGGGTATAATACCATCTAAGAGTTCTCGGCAAGTCCGTTCAGTGTACCCAGTCTCCACTGAGCACCCGTATACCTTCTCTGATGTCAAACACCAATGAATATGGGATCATCCATCGCCCATCATATGGGTTGAGAAGCGTATACGCTAGTCTACTCTGGAATATCGATGCCCCGTCTCGATACCCCCACGACTAGAAACATTTGAAGGATGTACTTACCGACAACCCTTGCCTAACTAATATGATCTGCATCATAATCCTTATAGTCAAGTACTCATCCTAAGGGCTTTATCAACATGTAATAGAGAGACAGTCAGTGTACATGTTAAGACAAAGAGCAACCAGATAGCATACTATCATGTCGAGCAAGAAAGTCCTCCCTATATATGTCCAAGCATCCACTATAATATACATCACATGTATAATAATGGCCTCTAGGGCATACATATAACTAGCAATCTCCCACTTGCACTAAGGCCATTTGTTGTAGTATCTAATACCCAACGCCCTATAAAAGTCTCTCTAGAGAAAGGCCATTTGTTGTAGTATCTATCCATTTAAATTCGGGGACCGAATTTTTTTAAGGGGGAGAGATTGTAACACGTTAGAAAATTATAAATATTTATTTATAATTTTAAATTATAAAAATAATGAGTTATAAAAGTGACATCACATACGACTTTTGGTATCGGAATTATATCCGTAAAATTTTAATTATTTTGGGAAATATGAAGAAAAGATGTGATATCATAAATATAATATCTTTAATTAGTTTAACATGACATTATATTTTACATTAAGCTAATAATAATTAAGTGTTATGGTAAGTATTTTATATTTTAACATGTATGTAGATTTTCTTTTCATAAAAGAGTTTCTTTTATTTTAAATTCTTTTGTTAATGGCTAGTATATGGTATCCTAGGTTAAACCCTCATAACACCTTACCCTTAACCATGCTCAACACTCTCCACCTCCTACTTCTTAACTTTACACCTCTTTCTTAAGTTTGATACCTCCTCCTTGCATGACTACACCACTCCATTTATGGTGACACATCCTACTCCTCTCATGTCACCTCCATCTCTCAACCTCCACCTCATACTTTCTCTACACAACACAACATACACCTAAGAACTCCTTAGCATCCTCAAACTGAACTTTTATCAAACTCCAACAATGAAATTCTATGTGTTCCTAATATCAAAATAGAAAGCAATGATTTCTTTCATTAAGTGTGCACTTCTTCAAGCTTAAGATACTACAAACCATAGATGCTCCCACACACAATCCTTGAGCTGGTGCTTCATTATGCATAATCTCCATAAGTATAATTCCTTTCTTCTTTGCAGGTTCAGTATCTTTCATATCTGTTTTTAGTGTACAGTGTTAGAAAACTAGGAAATTATGATATTTAGCCTACTGTAAATGAATCTGGAACTAATAGGTATAACTATTAGAAAAAATTGCAAGACCAAAACTATAATGAGACCACTAGTAGACTTTACTCAAAGCCCGAGCCCCTAATTAAATGATAGGTCCGACGACATTCCCAGAAATTCCGGCGACGCCGGCCCCCCTAGGCTTTTGGTGTTGATTTTCTTCTGTGGCTTCCTAATTTCTAATCCAACGTTTCGTTCATTTTCAAAGATAATGATATTGCTCATAGCAAGTAGTTACAATTATTAGTTATGCTTGTAATTACTTTACTTGTTCATGTTATAATTATTGATGTTATACGATTCCGTAATACGAACTCTCTGATAGAGCACTGTACAACTACCAATGAATACTATGCTGCACAAGCACATACACATATGTTACACTAAACCTCATTGGTACTGCCATGTCACTGTAGGACCGTTATGATATATAATGTAGATGTCGATATGAGTAGGTTATTAATCCGTTAAAGCACCTGCACAAATACTAATGATTGCTATACTGCAAGAGCACAGACGCGTATGCTACACTACACATCATTAGTAGTGCCATGACATGGTAGAATTGATATCTTGTGCCTGTATGATTTATTTACGCAGTCTTACTTTATTTCCTATTGCACATTGCGAATACCATTACTATAGATGTTGATATTTGATTCTTATGGAATTTCTGGATATTTTACTCCTGATGATATATATCAGTGGTATGGGATGCTGTTATATATGTATATATATAATATGTCATCAGAATGATCTATGTAAGTATTCTCATTCTTTACTTGATATTTCTGGATATAATGAGTTGGCGTCCACCATGAGCTTGATATTTTTTGATTGTTTTATTCCGAACCAAGTGGGGTAGCTATACGGTTTCGGACTTGTTCTTATCTAGACTGAGTGGGGGAGCTATACAGTCGGATACATGGTGGACCTGGATCGAGACCGAGGGGCAGGATAACCGTAGTTGAGGCGGGGAGCCTAGCGAAGATACTCGATACCGGAAATAGAGATAAGCACGGCAGATATCCAGGGGATACTGACCGGGGTTCGACTTGGGCACGGCGGATATCCAAGGGATACCGACCGGGGCTAGGTATATCAGGTGGCGATCATCTATTGAGATGATGTCGACAATATCTGCATTTGCGTGTCGATGATGGACCCGAGAGATTTGAGGATTTACGTGTCGATGATAGGCATGAGAGATTTCTGTTTTCGGGTGTCGATGCTGGACATCCATATATATATATATTGATATGTTGATATCATGAGATATAGATTACATTTATTGTAGCTGACCAGGACTGATCCGTGGGACAGTACCTGCATATCTCGTTACTGGTAATTGCATACATTAAAAAGGAATTCAAATCGAGCTATAGTCTCATTATTTTGACATGTCTGATATGACATTGAAATCTTTTAAATTGTAAATCTCTTAACACTATTCATTAAAACAGCAGAACATATATCTAAAATAAGATACCTATTATATTTCGTACCATCACGTCTGCTTATATGCCGTGACATATCTATTCAGCGGCTATTTTAAAGAAGTGGTTTATATACATATATTTTCGGCTACTTATGGGCGTATACCTAGATACAGGTCATTTGCATTTGATATATTCTATATTGTGATCGTATGATAGATAAACTTGCATTTATGATACATATGCATTTCCTATATTATATTAGTACAGGATATGATAGTACTATACTTATGACCTAGGTATCGTTGTGCATTTCGATTTCTACCTTATGATATAATTTTATTCACTGAGTTGGCAACTCATCCCCGTTGTGCCACAGTTTCTTGCAGGTTTTACCGCTTGGATTATCAGCGGCTTGGGGCACACATTTCTTTCGGTGATTTCTTTAGTAGGTGAGTTACTGTCGTATCGTACTCACACTTGTATATTCATGTCTTCTTGTATCTACTAAAACTCCATCAACTTAGAAAGGATATATTGTGGACTTAGAAGCGAGGCTTAGAGTTGTGTATTGTGTTGTCACACTCATTGGAGTCGACCATTTTATATTGTTGATTTAGTTTCGCATTTTCTTTCCTTCGCCATTGTGCTTCGTATATTGTTTGCTTGGTTGCTCCACCGTTTGAGGCGTAAACGTTAGCTCCCGTTGGGATGCTATATGTGTTTTATGTTGTAGCGAGTTTACTCAAATTGCAAAGGAGGTGCTGTAGAATTTCAAAAAAACATCAGAGATACTATTCAAACATACTTAGTTAAACTGAAATGTTTGTTTTAAACTGATTCCATCTGATGACTATTTTAAACTACACCTCCAATATTTTCAAAAAGGGTTTAGATTCCGGGTTTCGGTTTACTTGAACCGCGTCGACGTCTTTAGATGTCACATGATTTAAGTGCCGATCACGTGCCGCATTTGGGTCGTGAAAAAGTTGGTATTAGAGCGTTCGATTTAACCTTTGTTCGAGTCTAGGTTTGGCTATATGGGGTCTAGGTATGCACTTTTGTTACATGGACTTCACCTTATAGGACTTAGACTTGACTTTGGGGGTCTTATACCCAAACTTCATTATATAGGATGACCTTGGTTGATGGAGTAGGTGTTAAGTAGAGTGACGTACCGTACATATGTTCCGCGGCATATTTACGATATGATACTCCGCCTAAGTTACCTTAGGATTTATTTCTTGAGATCTTCCTTCTATTCGTTCTGTTGATCTATCCTCATCAATGTATGTTGATTGTTCCGGTCACCATGTTTATGAGAGCCGAGAGAGCTGCGGTTAGAGATACGGTCAAAGAAGACTTGTCTGGGACGAGGACTGACCAGGGTGAGTTTCCGGTGATATAGCTGTAGGGTTCCTAGGCACCCTAGTGAGGTCTCACAAGGCATTGAACATGCCAATTTCAAAAAATACGGTGCCGGGAAACCCTAGTGTACGGATCATCTGCTAGATATTTAGGCGAAAAGATAACTAGTTAACATTTAACTAAGAGATACGGAAATACAACCTTTGTAGATCCGGTTCTCCACCTCCATAGCTCCGCAATGAAGTCTCCTCGCTGTCCATAACAAGTCCCGGGCTCTAGCGTCGGCTTCATCGGAGAATGGACGGGCTTGGTCGTCGACAACGTGCCGAAGATGATCTACGTCGAAGCATCGCTAAATCAAGCTCCGACTTCACCAAGTCAAGAAACTGGTGAAGAAAACACACTCTCCTACTTGGCAAGAGGTAGAGGATGAAGAAATAGGAAGTGGGTAGACTTTAGAATTGGATTTCTCACTCTAATTCATCAATCACCATTGATGAAGTGAAGCTTTCTTCATGAAGTGAAGAAGAAGAAGAAAGCAAGAAGATGATAATTGTTATGATAAGTTAATTTTAAATAAAAATGAAAATCAAAACTTATCATAATCCAACCATGGTTATGTGTAGAGACTAAACTAGGGTTAGTGGGAATGGTTAGGGTCAAGGATAAGATAAGAATGGTTACAAAGTCAAAGCTTCATGAAGCTTCAACTAAACTCCAAAACTAGCAACCATTCTTTTCTCATCTCTTCAAAATAAATAAATAAGTAAGAAAAGAAAACCCTAACCACTCTCACAACCATGGTTTAATCTTCACACAAATCCAAGTTAACATATATCATCAAACATGATACAATCAAGTGCATAAAAATATATCGCATATATAATGCGCACATCCGAGTGAGAAAATCCATTTAAAGTGAACCAATACTAGTTAATGCAAAGTAATATATCAAATATATAATTATACATTAAATCATTAAATCAACACTTGATTCAATGATCCGGTCATGTCGCACACAACCGACTAGTATTCAATGTATCGGCTTATCGAATCAATTCATGATTCGATAACTAGGTTATATCGCATACAACCAATCGATACATTCATCGTGAGAATGAAATACAGTATCACATACTGGTATCATTCTCGGTCCCGCACATATCTCATACGCGCTCCTATTTCGTTTTGCTTGAGCCAGGAAACCTCTGTGTAGGACTCTAAAGACTCGTCAATACGCCGGCAGCAGATGATGATCATATCAAACATCCACAAGCCGCAAGCGGTCTGCTAAACGTAACGGCCACCCGGGTATTGAGCGATCAGAAGATCGACGAGCAAGCCCGCTCACACTCCTGTGAATCCAACCAGTAACACTACCGTACAGTCCGGTCTGATCGTCTGATATGTCGCATATCTCGCCTAGGGGTGTAAACGTCAGACCCCAATAGCTCGATAAGTCGTGTCGATATGAGGTCTATAACTGTTCGAGAAACTACTGGTAACACTTACCAGTAAATCTCAGCAACCCTGGCCAGGGATTTCCTGTTATAGCCAATCGAACACAGCGCAACATCAACCCCCTATACCGGGAGAGACGAATCCCCTCCTATCGCTCATTGCCTCCATGTGACTCGGGACTGTGCCCAAAAACCACCGTTTTGCACGCCCTCTTAGACGTGGTAAGATGGAAATCAAAGCACAGTGGGAACCACACAAGACTCTATGACGATCTCGGGTCAACAGACTACTCTGTACCAGTGTCACCAGAGAACTGCCATCTGACGTGAGGTATAATACCATCTGGGAGTTCTCGGCGAGTCCGTCCAGTGTACCCAGTCTCTACTGAGCACCCGTATATCATTTCTGATGTCAAACACCAATGGATATGGGATCATCCATCGCCCATCTGTATGGGTCGAGAAGGTATACGCTAGTCTACTCTGGTATATCGATGCCCCGTCTCGATACACCCTCGACTAGGGACTTTGAAGGATGTACTTATGGACTACCATATCCCCACTAGTATGATCCGCATCATAGTCCAGGTAGTCAAGTACAGATCCTAAGGGCTTTACCAACATGTAACAGGGAGACAATCAGTGTACACGTTAAGGTAAAGATCAACCAGATAGCATACTATCATGTCGAGCAAGTACAGATCCTAAGTCCTCCCTATATATGTCCCAGCATCCACTACAATATACATCCTATGTACAGTAATGGCCTCTAGGGCATACATATAACTAACAATCTCCCACTTGCACTAGGGCCATCTGTAGCAGTGGTTGCAGTATCTCATACTCAACCATCCCATAAAAGTCTCTCTCTGGGAACAGGCCTTTGTGAGTGGATCCGTTATGTTGTCCTCTGAGTCTACTCTCCAAACCTCGATCACCCTGGAGATCAACCATCTCCATGATCAGGTGATACTGCCTTAGAATATGTCTGGATCACTGATGGGACCGGCGTTCCTTGGCATAAGCCACAACTCCATTGTCACACAATGGGAGGAACAAGGTTCATCCTATGAACCAATATATACCCAAACAGCCTCTTTGGTAGCATCTTAAATAGCGATGTATCAAGCCTTTATCGTCTAGTATGCCACGGTATCTAGGTTGGAATTCTTCCAACATACCGTCCCTTTACTGAGGGTAAAGGCAATGCCTGCGACTGACATTCAGTCGTCTTTATCACACTGGAACCCTTCCAGCGATTCTCTCCAGGATCGATTGATACCATCTCACTAAAACTAGTGAGTATCCTAATTTCCAATTAGATCTATCTCATAGATCCAAAATCCAGGATTTAGGAGGTATCACTTTGATCCTATATGGAGAATCATTGTGATAAGCGGAGATTGACTGAGCGTAGCATAGGAAACTCCTTCCCCATCAAGAGTATGTCATCTACGTACTCTACGAGGATCGTCACTATACTCCCTACTACCTTTTTGTTTATACAAGGTTCATCTACCATTTTGATGATGTCAAACTCTTTGACTAATTCATCAAAAACAGATGTTCCAACTCCGCGATGCCTGCTTTATCATATAAAACATCTTGCACACGTTTCCGCTGCTCCCACTGTCTACGAGGCCCTCTGGCTGTGTACTTATAGACGCTCTCTTCTAAATCATCATTTAGAAAAGCAGTCAAGACACCCAACCACCAGATATCGCAGTCATGGTATGTAGCCGTGACAAGTAGGATCTGGATGGACTTAAGCATAGCTACTGGAAAAGGTTTCATCATTATCCACGCCTGGTCGATGACGAAAACCTTTAACAATTCTAGTTTTGAAAGTCTCAACTTTTCGATGTACACCAAGTAATCTTCTCAAGATATACTTGCTCCTGATGGGGATTTAACCCTTCAGATATAGCAACCAAAGTCCATACTTTGTTGGTGTATAGGGATTCCATCTCAGATCGCTAAGCATCCAGCCATTCTTACAGAGTCTCACTTCTGATGGCCAGCTCGAAACTAGTTGGGTCATCATCTCATGATGCAATCCTCGCTCCCACTGTCATAGAGAAACCGAAGTATCTCTCAGGTGGGTGAGGAACCCTACCAGATCGGCGGAGAGGCCGAGGTTCGTTGGTAACTATTGAATCCTTTGGTTCTGTCAAATCTTCAGCTGCAGTTTTGTATAGCTGGAACATTTCCAGTTCTACATGACTGACCTTGCCTCGAGCTTGTCCGGATTTTGCTTTTCAGACATAGGCCGGACAACCCCAAATCTTAACTAACTTAAGAAATGGGCTCTTCCCATTCCATATCACATATGAAGCGGTAGGCATCTGATTTGATTAGAACCCTTTTCAATAGGTATGCAACTTCATAAGTGCATAACTCCCAAAAAGGAAAAAGGTAACTCAGTATTACTCATCATAGAGCACGCCATATCAAATAGGGTGTATCTGCTCCGCCCCGACATACCATCGTGCTATGGTATATACGGAGGAGTAATGCTGAGAGAGAATCTCATTCTCCTTTAGAATAGTCCAGGATTTCCGTGCTCAAGTATTCTCCTCCCTGATCTCATCATAGGACATAATACTTATACCCGTATTTTGGTTCTCTACTTCTAACTTATATTCCGTGAATATCTCAAAAGGTTCGGACTTGTGTTTCAACAAGAACATAGATCTGAATCTCGAGAGATTATCAGAGAATGTAATGAAGTACAAAGAACCGGTCTTGGCATGTGTAGACAGGGGACCTACATACATCAACATGTATCATCCCAAGAGTTCAGTAACTCTTTCTCTGTTTCCAGTAAACGGAGCTATGGTCATCTTATCTTTGTGACATGACTGGAGAGTTTCACAAGATGTAAATTCAAACTGATTTAAATATGCATCTATATGTAACTCTAGCTAGTCGGGTCACATTGATCTGACCTAGTCTACAATGCCTCAAGTAGGATTCGTTCATTTCTGAACTCTTCCTCTTGTATGTGTTCCGTATACAAAAGAACTGTAGTTTGATTTAGAACATCAATGCTTTTAGATAACGTGCCTGAACCGATCAACTTTTGATATAGGAAATGTTCAAAACATTATCCAACAATACAAAATTATATCCTTTCTTTAATAATAAAGAGACTGATATGATTTTGTATATCAGGTTCGGTATCTAACAACATTCGTTCAGAATCAATGTATTGTAATACAGGGTGACAGTGACCAACAGACTTGGCTGCAACACTTGCCCCGTTTTCTGCCTCATGAAACTTATCACCCGTTCTCAGTTCTCTACCTTTCTGTAGCCCTATGTAACATATTACATATCTGGGATCCTGATCTGGTATCACATACCCAGGACGTAAAGGATACTGAGAAACAGTTCTGTATAATGAACACACCCGAAGATGATGCATCAGCATGCACTCTCTTCGTTTGGGCGGCACGGGAATTCTGGTAATCCCCAATTTCCTGCTCTGTCTTATAACATTTATAAGTTGGAGCGGGACCAACGTTCCCCAGCTCAGTATAACAAGTGGGTTCGGTCAATATTCCGTATTATTATCTTGATTAAGGCGTGATATGGTCGCTACCTGGAGAGAGAGAGAAGAAAACACTCAGCGTGCGCTCTTGCAAGAATAGATTGGTTATTATTTTATCTAATCAGGATGGCTCCCACTGCTTTTTATCAAATCTTCCTTCAAACCCTAAAAGGAAAGACTAGCCGGGATTAATTACACACTACAAGTTCGCCAATCTTTCAGCCAGGCCAGTGTCGGTACTTTGAGGGAGGTCCCCCGTGCTTTCGCACGAACCTAATTAATGTAAACCTCGTTTTCCCAGAGGCGTAACCTCGTTAACACCTTTCTAGACACCTACTTGATCGGCTAATTGTAATGTATAAAACTCTCCCAGGAGTAACTCTTACTCGCAGCGGGTATCGGGATCCAACTATCTCATAGAAGGTATGCAATCTCATTGCAAATTTCAACACTTGAAATTCCCGATAATATTTTGCCCCTAGCAGCTATATGACCTTAACATAGTCAACAAATCATAAGTGCTAGTCAAGTACAACCCATCATTTCCCGATTGAATTAAACCCACCCGCACGACCCTTAACATAGTCAACAAAGTCGCACGACTACCCTAATCCAATCACATCATATGCTTATGCAGATAAGCACTAATTAGCTACCGCACACTACGCCTTAACATAGTCAACAAACGTAGCACGAATACTAACCAGTACTTGTCTGAAATGACGGAGGGCTACGACAGGTTTTTCTGAAAACCTATTGCGTAATGAACTTGATATCGTTGTAGGATTGAATGAATTTTGAAATGGAGTGTTTTTGAGGCTTTTCTAGTTTTGCTAAAGGAGTCACTCCCGGTGAAGGGATCGTCGGTCCTTTCCTCGTCGAATGAGGTGCGGGATAAATCATATATATCACTGTGCAAAGCAAAAACTCTTAAAAGCAATCAAAAGACAAACCGAGTGTGTAGCATCTGGCAGTTATCGCTAAAGGAGTCACTCCCGGTGAAGGGATCTCGGTCCTTTCCTTATCGAATAAGGTGCATGATATATTACATATACCGCTGTGCAAAGCAAGAACTGTAGCTACCCTTTTTATTTTGAAATTCGATTCTACAACATCTTAGGTTTCTTTTATTTCATTAATCATATTAATGAAGTCCCATCATTTAAGTACCTAAACATCACAGATAAATATGACGTACACTTATGCCATCCGCATTCGCCTCGATGTCCCCTCGTGCACCGTTAGGTTAGGTGACTAACGGCAGAGCGGGGCAGGGCTAGCACGGGTGTAAAACATAAGTAACGTCTATATAATATATCATATATACCATATAATGTATCTATCACAGAACATCACATGATCACATCACAGATATCACAGCAGAAGAAACATATGAAACATTGGATATACTAGGACGTCCGTGTTTTCAATACGAGCCAGTATAAAACACGGATTCCACGGTCGTGATGAATAGCCAAACCCACACCCCTAGACCCCTACGAGAGCGGCAAGGAACCCTACCAATTCTGGAGTTAGGAGACCCGGACTCGACTCCTCGAGTTGGTCTCCCACTGGACCCCAGAACCCGGTTACTTGTGCTCCCCTCCTTGGGTCTATCCTAGTGCGGAAAAGTAAATAATATACAAACGGTGACATCTTCCGCAACCTGGAAGTGCCCCAATAAAAGAATATTACATACAAGTTTTTACATGAATGAAAATGAAAAACACTCATCTCACATAAAAACCCCCGGCTATTCAAACACGACGATCCAATATAACATATCCAGCAACACATAACATCACATGTCATCAACGTAAGTAAATATGTCCATCCCAATTGTCGTTGACATATAGCAACGAAACCGGCGATATCACATATTACACTTACGGTCACAGAAAAGAAAGTGTAAAACTACAACAGTTGGAATCCGCAATCTGCATAGACATCGCATGCCTAATCAAATGAATTACTTAGACATCGCATGCCTAACATTTATAAACCCCGCATTTTAGTCTCATAATCGAAAACACTTTTCAATATCAAGTCGGGCAATTCAACAAGATTCCCGACATCCTGATCGAATGCTCGTCGCAAACTTTAGTAGGCGGCCGCACCCCCGATACCGTCGACGAAGTGCACCAAGGCGGAACACCGCTGCCGCGAGCATCCGAACGGATGCTTTCAGCGATGGGGTTCTCCTACAGTCACTTGGTCGGGGCTATGGAGTGAGGCTGTCTGTTAAGTTTACCCGGCAAGTATCCGCGTACACTACGTGATTGCGACGGACTTTTGATCACATCAAAACTCCGTGGCAACCGATCAAGTGAGACTAAACTGCTGTGTTTATAACATTCATTCAGTTATCACATAACTTATTGTGAATTCCAATTATTGTATCACATTCCAGATAAATAGAAAATGTTAAACTTTCCGATCGAACAATCGAACACCCAAGTTTTCCCGATACAGATCAACACATGAAATAAGTCTAACAACATTCAGTTCGTGCCTCAGTACCGACGGTCCAGCCGTAGAAGGGTCAAGCCAACGCCTCACATGTGGCACGCCGTACTGCCCCAAACCCGAAGGTTCAAAGGGCAGTTCAAGACGGTCACATAATCGAGTTAAGGTTTGTTGTCTTCTAGAGGGTCCATCGCGTTACTTGCACTACTTAGAACGTCGTCAAACTACGGAAAAATCCAACACTTGGAAATTTCCCGACAGGGGAAAAATTGGGTATTTATATCCGGTCGAACTTTTTAACATATTCTAAAATTTATCCGGAAAGCCACATAGACAAAATCTGATACTCC
The DNA here is from genome assembly GCA_030015575.1 of Agapanthus africanus. NCBI lineage: Eukaryota > Viridiplantae > Streptophyta > Magnoliopsida > Asparagales > Amaryllidaceae > Agapanthus > Agapanthus africanus. The sequence continues at coordinate 461,282,188 of CM057338.1, forward strand.
GATCGAAACAACGAATCCCCAAAACAACCCTAGAAAATACAACTGTTGAGTCACAATAAAAATACCCCAGAAAATACAGCATTATATTATATGAGTTACTGTGCAGAAATTATTAAACAATGGAACAGTAAGGCCGCGGAACCGCCGCACCATGCATAGCACGTGCCGCGGTTCCGCGCTGGAAAAGTTGATTCAGGCCCTCGTATTTCACAGTAATTCAAATAACACCCTGCTTATTTTTCTGCATATTTTTAATTTCGAAAAATCAACAATTTTCAAAAAAGGACAGAGAGCATGTTTGAAATGGGTTTTCGGGTTCGTTCGGACTTCAAACTCCGTCTGGCCTTCGCCTAAGGCTCTAGCTAGGCTCTGATACCACTGTAGGGTTCCTAGGCACCCTAGTGAGGTCTCACAAGGCATCGAACATGCCAATTTCAAAAAATACGGTGCCGGGAAACCCTAGTGTACGGATCGTCTGCTAGATATTTAGGCGAAAAGATAACTAGTTAACATTTAACTAAGAGATACGGAAATACAACCTTTGTAGATCCGGTTCTCCACCTCCATAGCTCCGCAATGAAGTCTCCTCACTGTCTATAACAAGTCCCGGGCTCTAGCGTCGCCTTCATCGGAGAATGGACGGGCTTGGTCGTCGACAACGTGCCGAAGATGATCTACGTCGAAGCATCGCTAAATCAAGCTCCGACTTCACCAAGTCAAGAAACTGGTGAAGAAAACACACTCTACTACTTGGCAAGAGGTAGAGGATGAAGAAATAGGAAGTGGGTAGACTTTAGAATTGGATTTCTCACTCTAATTCATCAATCACCATTGATGAAGTGAAGCTTTCTTCATGAAGTGAAGAAGAAGAAGAAAGCAAGAAGATGATAATTGTTATGATAAGTTAATTTTAAATAAAAATGAAAATCAAAACTTATCATAATCCAACCATGGTTATGTGTAGATACTAAACTAGGGTTAGTGGGAATGGTTAGGGTCAAGGATAAGATAAGAATGGTTACAAAGTCAAAGCTTCATGAAGCTTCAACTAAACTCCAAAACTAGCAACCATTCTTTTCTCATCTCTTCAAAATAAATAAATAAGTAAGAAAAGAAAACCCTAACCACTCTCACAACCATGGTTTAATCTTCACATAAATCCAAGTTAACATATATCATCAAACATGATACAATCAAGTGCATAAAAATATATCGCATATATAATGCGCACATCCGAGTGAGAAAATCCATTTAAAGTGAACCAATACTAGTTAATGCAAAGTAATATATCAAATATATAATTATACATTAAATCATTAAATCAACACTTGATTCAATGATCCGGTCATGTCGCACACAACCGACTAGTATTCAATGTATCGGCTTATCGAATCAATTCATGATTCGATAACTAGGTTATATCGCATACAACCAATCGATACATTCATCGCGAGAATGAAATACAGTATCACATACTGGTATCATTCTCGGTCCCGCACATATCTCATACGCGCTCCTATTTCGTTTTGCTTGAGCCAGGAAACCTCTGTGTAGGACTCTAAAGACTCGTCAATACGCCGGCAGCAGATGATGATCATATCAAACATCCACAAGCCACAAGCGGTCTGCTAAACGTAACGGCCACCCGGGTATTGAGCGATCAGAAGATCGACGAGCAAGCCCGCTCACACTCCTGTGAATCCAACCAGTAACACTACCGTACAGTCCGGTCTGATCGTCTGATATGTCGCATATCTCGCCTAGGGGTGGTAAACGTCAGACCCCAATAGCTCGATAAGTCGTGTCGATATGAGGTCTATAACTGTTCGAGAAACTACTGGTAACACTTACCAGTAAATCTCAGCAACCCTGGCCAGGGATTTCCTGTTATAGCCAATCGAACACAGCGCAACATCAACCCCCTATACCGGGAGAGACGAATCCCCTCCTATCGCTCATTGCCTCCATGTGACTCGGGACTGTACCCAAAAACCACCGTTTTGCACGCCCTCTTGGACGTGGTAAGATGGAAATCAAAGCACAGTGGGAACCACACAAGACTCTATGACGATCTCGGGTCAACAGACTACTCTGTACCAGTGTCACCAGAGAACTGCCATCTGACGTGAGGTATAATACCATCTGGGAGTTCTCGGCGAGTCCGTCCAGTGTACCCAGTCTCTACTGAGCACCCGTATATCATTTCTGATGTCAAACACCAATGGATATGGGATCATCCATCGCCCATCTGTATGGGTCGAGAAGGTATACGCTAGTCTACTCTGGTATATCGATGTCCCGTCTCGATACACCCTCGACTAGGGACTTTGAAGGATGTACTTATGGACTACCATGTCCCCACTAGTATGATCCGCATCATAGTCCAGGTAGTCAAGTACAGATCCTAAGGGCTTTACCAACATGTAACAGGGAGACAATCAGTGTACACGTTAAGGTAAAGATCAACCAGATAGCATACTATCATGTCGAGCAAGTACAGATCCTAAGTCCTCCCTATATATGTCCCAGCATCCACTACAATATACATCCTATGTACAGTAATGGTCTCTAGGGCATACATATAACTAACAATAGAGACATGTCGTTTGTATATAATTGATCGAGTTCTAATATTGAAGCGGGTTTCTTCGGGATCCGCACCAGATGGTAGAGTCGTTGCTAGAGACCAGCCAAACTTGAGGCGTGATGTTTTCCCCTCTTCGAAGATCATGGTGTTGCGTACTGTTCAAACAGTGATACTAATCATTAGGGAGGTTATTGAGATGTTGCTTCCAGAGTTCATGGAGATAAAAGTTGACGGTGTTTACAAGTGTAGATGGGTCAGAAGGATTTGCAGTCGTTCAAGCTGGGTTACCTACAACAGCAGCAAGGTTTCGGGAGGCATCACCCATGCCATGTTTAAATTTTTGCCATTATAGATAACCCTAGCCATGAATCTTTAACTAGAGAATCAAACATAAACTATATGTATCACGCCCCGCTTCCCAGATTACGCTAAGATAGGCACGTGACATAACCAACCGTGCTACCTGTGGATAGGAAATATCCTTCCACAGTCACATTACGGCTGTAGAGATATCAAGAACAATAATAAACTATCTAACACATGTACATAAGCCAGAATAAAACGAGTCAAGAATAAAATAATGCGGAAGCAAAAGATCCAATACAAGAATAAACTGGAATGTACGTCCAATAATGCGGGCTCACATCAGGAATGAAAATACCAAAGGTAAAAATAAACTAACTACTAATAAGTCCTCACTGCTCAGCCTGCTGACTGCAATACTCCTGCTCGGCCTGCAGCAAAGGTAAGGAATTTGGGCCATGCAAAATCCAGACGTCAGTGCGTCATAACATCAAGTAATAATATAAGCAGGGGTAGCAAGACATGCAGATATGAGCATGAACGGTAAAACAGGTAAACAACAATATCAATAAGGACAGCGAAGGGTAGTATGCAGTGAGTAATCTAAACCGGTCTATTAGGTTAACTACTCTCAAATCTTTGAAATCAATTTCATCGATGTAACTCAATAGTATCCCGTGCATACCCGGGACCACGGTCAAGATTCTCGGGCTGGAACCGAGACATGCCGCTAGGCACTAAAACAGGAAATATGTATAGATGAATGATGTCAGCAGTATCATCCCAAGGCTGGCCTAGCCTCTAAAACTGATCAGTATAAGCAAGCGAACTGTCGAGTTACAAGTCAGGTTTCATCATTGATTTCCCCATACCCCCAAGTTATATATGTTCAAGTCAGGTATTAATAAATCTGGAGCTGCCAACACAGGATCAAGCAGGTATAGGTTTGTCTGGATAGACAACAAGAAATGTCCGTAGGGACAACGGGTCAAGTTTGTTGGCATTAGTAATAAGATCAGGTAACAGGTAAAGCCATGGTACATCAGGTCAAGTCAGGTAGTATATAGGTATCATGCCATGTTTAGAAGTGCACGGTATCATGTCGTGTCAAGTAATGGTATATCAAGTCATGTCAGGGGTGCACAAATGTCACGTGGGTGCTCGTAATCAAACCTTAATAATTATGGGTACACAAAACAAATATGGGGGTACCAAAGCAACAATAAAATGGAATAGTGTGTTGTGGTATGCAAATAGGTACAGATTAAAACATATGGATGCATAGTTATCGATTAGGGTTAAAGTTAAAGTTCCAACATTAATTAAAATACACTTTATCAAATATGGAATGTTAATATTACAATATTATATATTCAAGTGATCTATGGATGCAATAATATGTATATTAGACGGGATGGATGCTAATAGGTATCCGAAAGTTATAAACTATTTAAAATGGTACTATGGGCAGTACAAATAAGCATTATGTGATTCAAATATGGATATGGGTACCGTATATCGTAATCTAATATGCAACACGATATGTTTTCAAGTTCTAGATCTAAAATAATATAAATGGAATATCGAAATGTTAAAAATGGAACATGTGGTATTAGATTTAAACTACAAGTTTAATATGCATTTAAATAAGTATGTAATAAATTAAATAGTATGTAGCAAGTTTTACTTGCCTAGACGGATCAAGAAACGGGTGTACGGAATGTCTCACGTCGGCGGAAAAAGTCACGATGCGCGTACGGTACACGGAACGGATCCAAACAATGCACAAGGTGATCACACGAGTCAGGTACGCTCGCTGGGTCGTCGGGATCATCGACGGCACACCCGGTTTCCGGCGAACGACTAAGGGAAGAGAACACTTTAAAGAGAGAAGAAAGCACAGAACAAGAAAGAAAGAAAAGGGAAGAAGGGAACTCACTGGGGTTGTGCACTGGTAACGGGGAGACGAGATGGTGGCGACGAGATCAACGGAGCTCCGGCCAGGTACTGTGCAGGGGTGTGCAGGGTTCTTGGCTGCTAGGGTTTCGGTTAGGGTTTGGGTCACAAGGTTTCTTGGTGTAGGGATTTGTGAAGAGAGAAGGCAGGGGAGAAAGGAGAAAAGAAGAAGAAGATGATGGTGACGTGGTGAGGTGGTCGGCGGCGAAGGAAAGGCGACGGCGACGGGTTCTGTGATGGTGCAGTTGGTGTGCAGGTGAGGGTTTAGAAGGAAAAGAAGAGGAGGAAGATGGAGATGAGGAGGAGGAGAGGTTGAGGGAAGAGAGGTGATGAAGATAGGGCTAGGGTTTCGAGGAGAAGGGCTCGGCGATGGGTTAAAGTGATGGAAGCTCGGGGTTAAAAGCGAAGGAGAAGAAGAGAAAGAATTTCAAAAGAAGGGAGGTGACGGGATCCGCAGCGGTGACGAGATCACGCACAGTGATCACGATAGGAGAGAGAAGGAGTGCGAGAGGAGAGAGATAGGGAGAGAGCAAGAGGAGAGAGAGAGGGGGGGAGGAGAAAGAAAGTTGTCTTCATTCGGGGAGATAGAAAGGGAGAGGAGAGAAGCAATTACGGATGGGGAGAGAGAGGGAGATCAGTGAATGAGAGAAGGAGGAAGAGAAAAAGAAAGGAAAAAGAGAGAAAAGAGCGGGGCCCACAAGCCAGAGAGGAGAGAGCTGGGAAAAGGCTGTAGCAGTTGGGGAAAAGATTTAAAAAAATTGAAAAAGGATTTTAATTTGTTAAACGAGATTAAGTGAGTTGTTAAAAATTATTAGTTAATTATATTTTAAAGGTAAAATTAAAATAAATTATTAATTAAATTTGAATTTAGGATGGATACAAAAAATATTTCAAAATGCGCCCGGGTCGGGTCTAAAAATTTAGATTTAAAATACGAAAATTATATGCAACTTCCAAATTTTAAAATGAGTGCTTAAGTAATGAAATTTCATACCCCCAAGAATGCACGCACGTACGTGCGCATAGCTATCCAAACACGTCCGTTTCACTGAACGGGACGAGAACAATTGCGCGGACGCTACTACGGGGTTAGGGTATCATGCAGGCTATGAAATACAATTTTAATTTATTATACATGACCTAAAAATGTTATATGATAAAATGTGCGATGTCAGATGAAAAGTCGATTTGCAGTATACATGATATGCACGTGTCTATTTAACAATTCCGGGTAATCTATAAATATGAATCAATAAGTTCAAGCAAGCGGGTCGGGTCGAATGCAATGTCAAATGTAAAATACCATCTGTACCCAAACACGATAAATTAATAAAATACCACAGATATATAAATACGGGAACTGGAATTGGTATAAATGAACTCGGTTGTTACATTATACCCAACTACAAAAAGAATTTCGTCCTCGAAATTCCAAGAACAAGAAAGGATAAACGAACAACAAACTACAAGAATAGTTGTGGAAACTTCTGCCGGATTTCATCTTCTCGTTACCAAGTTGATTCTGCATGTGAGCAATTACCCCAAGAAATAAGTACAAGAGGGATAACTTTGTTCTTAAGAACCTTTTCTCTTCGATCCACAATCGACATCGGTCGCTCCTCAAAAGTCAAATCTTCACGTACAGTCAGCTCTGAATGATCCAACACATGTGTTTCATCTTGAACATATTTACGGAGTTGAGATACATGAAACACGTCGTGAACATGCGCCAAGGATTGTGGTAACGCCAATCGATACGCCACTTCTCCAACACGCTCCAAAATCTCAAAAGGTCCGACGAATCGAGGACTAAGCTTTCCTCGATTTCCGAAACGAATCACCAATGGCAAACTCTAGAGGTCTTCTCGACGTATCTGCCCAACTCTTTTGTCGGTCTTGTGCTGCTTTCATATGATTCCGGATAGTGTTAACCTTCTCAACTGTTCGCACGATCAAATCCGGTCCCAACAATCTTCGTTCTCCAACATCGTCCCAACAAACAGGTGAACGACACTTGCGACCATATAATGCTTCAAATGGAGCCATCTGAATAGTCGCCTGGAAAATGTTGTTGTGTGAAAACTCCACCAAGTGTAGATGATCCTCCCATGAACCCTTGAAGTCTAACATGCAAGCTCTCAACATGTCTTCAAGAGTTTGGATCATTCTCTCCGACTGGCCATCTGTTTGAGGATGATAAGCTGTGCTAAACTTTAAAGAGTCCCCAAACTTTCCTGTAAGCTCCTCCAAAAGTGTGATAAGAAACGAGTGTCACGGTCGGACACGATGCTCACCGGTACTCCATGTAATCTTACAATCTCCTGTATGTACCGTTCTGCCAAAGTTTCTGTTGATTGACCAACTCAAAAAGGTATGAAATGAGCTGCCTTGGTCAATTGATCAACAATCATCCATGCTGCATTGTTGCCTTTCGGACTCCTCGGTAGAGCCGTCACGAAATCCATGGTTATATGTTCCCACTTCCAATGAGGAATCGGAAGTGGTTGCAATAAACCAGCAACCCATTGATGTTCAGCCTTAACTTGCTGACACACCAAGCACTTTGCCACAAAGCGAGCAATCTCCCGTTTCATGCCTTCCCACCAGAAATGCTGTCGTAGATCTCGGTACATCTTCATGCCTCCTGGATGTATGGAATATGCTGAACTGTGCGCCTCCTTCATAAGTTCTTCGCGAATATCTCCCTTTGGCACACACAAACGGCTACCAAATCTCAACGAACCATCTTGATGAATCAACAAGTCTGTTCGAAGTCCAGTTTCAACCTGTTCTCGAAACTTCTGCAATCTTGGGTCTTGCAATTGCGCTGTTTTAATATTCTCGATCAACGGCGACTGTACTTGTAGCTGCATCAACTATCCCGAAGAATGCGGTAGCATAATCTCCAACTCAAACCTTCGAAAGTTTACAATAAGTTCCTTCTGTGCAGTCAACACGTGAATTGCTGGCAACCGACTAAGCACATCCGGCACAACATTAACTTTCCCCGGATGGTATTTAAGATCCAGATCGTAGTCAGCAATCAGCTCCAACCATCTACGCTGCCTTATATTAAGCTCCTTCTGCGTGAACACATACTTTAAGCTTTTGTGATCAGTGAAAACCTCCACCCTTTCGCCCAATAAGTTGTGTCTCCAAATCTTCAAAGCGAAAATCACAGCTGCTAGCTCCAAGTCAAGAGTTGGGTAATTCTTCTCATGGGTCTTCAATTGTCTCGATGCGTACGCTACAACCTTCCCATGCTGCATCAAAACACATCCCAATCCTTTCCCAGATGCGTTGCTGTGAATTAACAATCCTCCGGAACTGTCTGGTACGGTCAGAATAGGAGCGGTTATCAACCTCTGTTTCAACGCCTTAAAAGTTGACGCACCCTTATCCGTCCGCACAAATGGTACCTCCTTGCGCGTAAGCTTGGTCAAAGGCTCAGCCAGACGAGCAAAGTTTTCCACGAACCTTCTGTAATACCCGGCAAGTCCAAGAAAGCTTCTGATCTCTGCAACGTTCTTCGGAATCGGCCAATCTCGAACTGCTGCAATCTTTTCGGGATCAACGGCGATTCCATCTCCAGACACTGCATGTCCTAAAAACTTCATTTCTTCAAGCCAAAACTCGCACTTGCTCATCTTTGCATACAATCTTTCTTGCCTCAATGTCTACAGTGCGATCTTCAAGTGTTCTGCATGCTCTCCAATGCACTTTGAGTAGACCAGAATATCATCAATGAACACCACTATAAACTGGTCCACGAATGGTGAAAATATTTGGTTCCTCAAGTCCATAAATATTGCCGGTGCATTCGTTACTACGAAGGGCATCACTAAATACTCGTAATGTCCATACCGAGTTCGGAACGCCGTCTTGCAAATATCTTCGGTTTTAACTCGGACCTGATGATATCCGGATCGTAAATCCAGCTTCGAGAATACCCTCGCGCCACTAAGCTGCTCGAACAATTCGCCAATGCGAGGGATCGGGTACTTGTTCTTAATAGTTACCCGGTTTAATTCTCGATAATCGATGCGCATTCTCCTTGTGCCATCTTTCTTCTTGACTAGAAGAACTGGAGCTTCCCAAGGTGAGTTACTGCTGCGAATCCAACCCTTCTCAAGTAATTCAGTAAGCTGTTTCTTGACTTCTTCCAACTCCACTGGTGCCATTGGATAGTACGCTTTAGAGACTGGCGCTGCACCAGGAACAAGATCAATCGTGAACTCCACGTCTCGCTTCGGCGGTAAACCTGATATGTCCTCGAACACGTCCATGAAATCCCGAACAACAGCTGGCACTTCATCTTTATCAATCTCCATCGACGAAAGAACATTAGTTATCGGCCTAGCCCTAAACTCGACTGGCCCGACAGAACTGCTTCCTCTAGTAAAGATAAACTCTGGATGTCCGGGAATCTGGAAAATTACTTTCTTTGCCCTACAATCGATGTGAGCATGGAAAGTGCCGAGAAAATCCATTCCCAAGATGACTTCATAGCTGCTTGTATCAATCACCAAGAAATCTGCAAACAGCTCCCGTCCGCAAACAACAACTGCACAATCCTTACATTCTCTACTAGATATGATCTTCCCATTCCCAATGTGTATGTCCCAACAACTAGACAGGCTCGTGCAAGCAATCGAGTGTGTAGCAATAAACTTGGATGACATAAAACAATGGGATGCACCAGAATCGAATAATGCTAATGCGGAAAAACCATGAATAAGTAGAATACCTGAAACAACTTCTCCTGAAGCCTTAGCTTCCTCAGCCGTCAGGGTCAATGCTCGAGCTTGATTGGGTCCTTGAGTCAGCTGCTTCTGTCCCTGAAACGCTTTCTACGGTGGCCTTTGAACATCATCTTTCGTGCGAAGCTTCGACGGACAAGCGTTGATAGTATGATCCGCCGATCCACAAACCAAACAGAGTCCTCGCATCCTTCGACAATCTCTTTGCACATGTCCGGGTAAATGGCAGTAGTTACAAATCACGCTCCTTCTTTGATCAATGACAATAGGCTTCTTCATAGGTGTTACGCCACGTCGGTTCACTGGAATAACTCTGCGTCCATGCGCTCGGTTCAGTGCAAATGTCGGCTTCCGCAATGTAACTGCTGGCTGCTACGAACTCCCAGTCTTCATAGATAGGCTCTGCTGCTCTCGAGCCGCTGTAAGTACTTATGAGAAATTGGTCAAATCCAGGGATACAATCTGTCTCTGGATGTCCACATCCAAACTGCGCATGAACCTCCTTGCCCTATCAGCATCGTTGGCAACCAAAGGTCCAGCGAATCTACTAAGCCGTGTCCACTCAGCTGCATGTACATCCACATGTGCGCCGTTCTGCTTCAAACTGATGAACTTCTCTTCCGTTTCCTCCCGTGCAGTCTGCGGGAAGAACTTCTCCAAGAAACTCTTTGAAAAATCTGCCCAACTGGTCGGCTTTGTCAAGCGGGTCTCTTCCACAAGCCACCATTCATGGGCATAGTCCACCAACTGGATGCGTACCACATCCACCCTCTTATCCTCTGGGATCTGTGCCGCAACGAGTAAATTCTCCGTGTCAACCAGCCACTGCTCCGCTGGCAACGGCTCTTCCAAGTCAGTAAAGACAGACGGACCCAGTCTCCTGAAATCCGCCACGGTACCCATGCGATCCACTGGTCTGGCCATAACATTGTTCACGGACTGCTGAACGGTCCACAAACCTTCCTGAAAAGATTCATCTTGCTGCTGGTTCAGCTCGGTCTGCCGCTTCTGGTTCTCCAGCATTCCACGGATTACTCCAAGCAAAGAGACTTCGTCAACACGCCTTTGGTATGTTTTCAGATTCTTGTCTGCCATGTTCCTGAAATCAAAGCACCGAAAGGATTAGTATGATAACAGATTCAAAATATAGATCAAGGATATGAATCAAAGCTAGAACTCCAAGTTACTTAAATAGAGTAACGCATTGTAACCATGTCGCGGTATCATAGCTACAATTACATAACTCCACCCAAGTCGCCTAAGTTCTAGAGATAACCAATAGGAAACCAGGTTTCGAGTCGAGATGCAAAAGAGGTTTGCATATCGTAAAAGTAGAATCAGGAGGAAGTTAAGATTCAAAAATGGTAAGACGGTAAGGTGGCAGGACATGTTTCCTAATCACGAGTATTCTGATTCGTGTATTGGGTCCAATACCCAACTACAAAAATGAATCAAACCCGATTAACTTAAATCCCATGTCTTTGATACCAAACAAACCATGTCACGCCTTGCTTCCCAGAGTACGCTAAGATAGGCACGTGATATAGCCAACCGTGTTACCTGTGGATAGGAAATATCCTTCCACAGTCACATTACGGCTGTAGAGATATCAAGAACAATAATAAATTATCTAACACATGTCCATAAGCCAGAATAAAACGAGTCAAGAATAAAATAATGCGGAAGCAAAAGATCCAATACAAGAATAAACTGGAATGTACGTCTCATAATGCGGGCTCACATCAGGAATGAAAATACCAAAGGTAAAAATAAACTAACTACTAATAAGTCCTCACTGCTCAGCCTGCTGACCGCAATACTCCTGCTCGGCCTGCAGCAAAGGTAAGGAATCTGGGCCATGCAAAACCCAGACGTTAGTGCGTCATAACATCAGGTAATAATATAAGCAGGGGTAGCAAGACATGCAGATATGAGCATGAATGGTAAAACAGGTAAACAACAATATCAATAAGGACAGCGAAGGGTAGTATGCAGTGAGTAATCTAAACCGGTCTATTGGGTTAACTACTCTCAAATCTTTGAAATCAATTTGATGAATCATCGATGTAACTCGATAGTATCCCGTGCATACCCGGAACCACGGTCAAGATTCTCGGGCTAGAACCGAGACATGCCGCTAGGCACTAAAACAGGAAATATGTATAGATGAATGATGTCAGCAGCATCATCCCAAGGCTGGCCTAGCCTCTAAAACTGATCAGTATAAGCAAGCGAACTGTCGAGTTACAAGTCAGGTTTCATCATTGATTTCCCCATACCCCCAAGTTATATATGTTCAAGTCAGGTATTAATAAATCTGGAGCTAATGCCAACACAGGATCAAGCAGGTATAGGTTTGTCTGGATAGACAACAGGAAATGTCCGTAGGGACAACGGGTCAAGTTTGTTGGCATTAGTAACAAGATCAGGTAACAGGTAAAGCCATGGTACATCAGGTCAAGTCAGGTAATATATAGGTATCATGTCATGTTAAGAAGTGCACAGTATCATATCGTGTCAAGTAATGGTATATCAAGTCATGTCAGGGGTGCACAAATGTCACGTGGGTGCTCGTAATCAAACCCTAATAATTATGGGTACACAAAACAAGTATGGGGGTACCAATGCAACAATAAAATGGAATAGTGTGATGTAGTATGCAAATAGATACAGATTAAAACATATGGATGCACAGTTATCGATTAGGGTTAAAGTTAAATTTCCAACATTAATTAAAATACACTATCAAATATGGAATGTTAATATTATAATATTATATATTCAAGTGATCTATGGATACAATAATATGTATATTAGACGGGATGGATGCAAATAGGTATCCGAAAGTTATAAACTATTTAAAATGGTACTATGGGCTATGCAAATAAGCATTATGTGATTCAAATATGGATATGGGTACCATATATCGTAATCTAATATGCAACAAGATATGTTTTCAAGTTCTAGATCTAAAATAATATAAATGGAACATCGAAATGTTAAAAATGGAACATGTGGTATTAGATTTAAACTACAGGTTTAATATGCATTTAAATAAGTATGTAATAAATTAAATAGCATGTAGCAAGTTTTACTTGCCAAGACGGATCAAAAAACGGGTGTACGGAACGTCTCACGTCGGCGGAAAAAGTCACGACGCGCGCACGGTACACGGAACGGATCCAAACAACGCACAAGGTGATCACACGAGTCAGGTACGCTCGCTGAGTCATCGGGATCATTGATGGCACACCCGGTTTCCGGCGAACGGCTAAAGGCAGAGAACACTTTAAAGAGAGAAGAAAGCACAGAACAAGAAAGAAAGAAAAGGGAAGAAGGGAACTCACTGGGGTTGTGCACTGATAACGGGGAGACGAGATGGTGGCGACGAGATCAACGGAGCTCCGGCCAGGTACTGTGCAGGGGTGTGCAGGGTTCTTGGCTACTAGGGTTTCCGTTAGGGTTTAGGTCACAGGGTTTCTTGGTGTAGGGATTTGTGAAGAGAGAAGGCAGCGGAGAGAGGAGAGAAGAAGAAGATGATGATGGTGAGGTGGTCGGCGGCGAAGGAAAGGCAACGGTGATGGGTTCTACGATGGTGCAGTGGGTGTGCAGGCCAGGGTTTAGAAGGAAAAGAAGATGAGGAAGATGGAGATGACGAGGAGGAGAGGTTGAGGGAAGAGAGGCGATGAAGATAGGGCTAGGGTTTTGAGGAGACGGGTTCGGCGATGGGTTAAAGTGATGGAAGCTCGGGGTTAAAAGCGAAGGAGAAGAAGAGAAAGAATTTCAGAAGAAGGGAGGTGACGGGATCCGCGGCGGTGACGAGATCACGCACAGTGATCGCGATAGGAGAGAGAAGGAGTGCGAGAGGAGAGAGATAGGGAGAGAGCGAGAGGAGGGAGAGAGGGGAGGAGAAAGAAAGTTGTCTTCATTCGGGGAGAGAGAAAGGGAGAGGAGAGAAGAGATTACGTGATGGGGAGAGAGAGGGAGATCAGCGGCTGAGTGAAGGAGGAAGAGAAAAAGAAAGGAAAAAGAGAGAAAAGAGCGGGGCCCACAAGCCAGATAGGAGAGAGCTGGGGAAAGGCTGTAGCAGTTGGGGAAAAGATTTAAAAAAATTGAAAAAGGATTTTTATTTGTTAAACGAGATTATGTGAACTGTTAAAGATTATTAGTTAACGAAATTTTAAAGGTAAAATTAAAATAAAATATTAATTAAATTTTAATTTAGGTGGGATACAAAAAATATTCCAAAATGCGCCCGGGTCGGGTCTAAAAATTTAGATTTAAAATACGAAAATTATATGCAACTTCCAAATTTTAAAATGAGTGCTTAAGTAATGAAATTTCATACCCCAAGAACGGACGCACGTACGTGCGCGTAGCTATTCAAACACGTCCGTTTCACTGAATGGGACGAGAACAAGATGCGCGGACGCTACCACGGGGTTAGGGTATCATGCAGGCTATGAAATGCAATTTTAATTTATTATACATGACCTAAAAATGTTATATGATAAAATGTGCGATGTCAGATGAAAAGTCAATATGCAATATACATGATATGCACGTGTCTATTTAACAAGTCGGGGTAATCTATAAATATGAATCAATAAGTTCAAGCAAGCGGTTCGGGTCGAATGCAATGTCAAATGTAAAATACCATCCGCACCCAAACACGATAAATTAATAAAATACCACAGATATATAAATATGGGAACTGGAATTGGTATAAATGAACTCGGTTGTTACAATATGTTAACAACTTAACATCTAAGAGTTAAGGATTACAACCTTTGATGTCCATTCCTTCGCATCATAAGCTTCTAGTTGAGGTCCTTTCGCTGTGATCATCAAGTTCCCGGGCTCTCGAGTGGCTCCATGAGGCGAATAATGCATCTTACTTGAAGCCTTCGAAATCCATGACTTAATCCAAGAGGGTGGACTAAGTCAACACTTCATGAAGCTTCTTCAAAGCTCTTCATGACTTAATCCATATAATTTGAAAATATATAATTCCAACCATAAACCCTAATCATGGTTTAATCTCATAACCCTAGTTGCATGTGTAACCCTAACATGTTACAATATTATATATCACATATATAATATATAATGTAACAAAAGAAAATAATACAATTAACATATATCACATATATATCAATGTATCATCAAGTGAGAAAAAGAATCTATTAAGTGAGCTTATATTAGTTAATGTAATGTAATATATCAAATATATAATTATACATTAAATTATCTAATCAACACTTGATCCAATAATCCGGCTATTTTGCAAATAACCAACTAATATAATATGTATCAATTCATCGAATCAACACTTGATCCGATAACCCGGCTATATCACATATACCCGGCCGATATAACATATCACGAGAATTGAATACGGTATCTCATATCGTATTAATCTCGGTCCCGCACATATCGCATATGTACTCCTACTCCGTTTTGCCTGAGCCAGGAAGCCTCTGTGTAGGACTCTAAAGAATCGTCAATACGCCGGCAGTAGGTGATGATCATATCAAACACCCACAAGCTGTAAGCGGTCAGCTAAATGTAACAGCCATCTGGGTATTGAGCGATCAGAAGATCAACAAGCAAGACTGCACACACTCCTGTGAATCCAATCAGTAACACTACCGTACAGTGCTGTCTCTTCATCTGATATGTTGCATATCCAGTCTAAGGGTGGTAAACGTCAGACCCTATTAACCGATAAGTCGTGTCGATGTGAGGCTCATAACGGGTCGAGAAATTACTGATAACACTTATCAGTAGGTCTCCATATCAGCCCTGGCCAGGGACTTCCAGTTATAGCAATCGAACATAGGGCAACATCAACCCCCAATACCGGGAGAGAAGAAACTCCTCCTATCGCTCATTGCCTCCATGTGATTCGGGACTGTACCCAAAAGCCACCATTTTGCATGTTCTCATGAACGGGTAAGGTGGAAATCAAAGCACAGTGGGAATCACACAAGACTCTATGACGATCTCGGGTCTACAGACTAACCTGTACCAGTGTCACCAGAGAACTGCTATCTGACGATAGGTATAATACCATCTAGGAGTTCTCGGTGAGTCCGTTCAGTGTACCCAGTCTCCACTGAGCACCCGTATACCTTCTTTGATGTCAGACACCAATGGATATGGGATCATCCATCGCCCATCATATGGGTCGAGAAGAGTATACGCTAGTCTACTCTGGAGTATCGATGTCCTGTCTCGAAACTCCCTTGACTAGGAACTGTTATAGGATGTACTCTTGGACTCCCCTGGCCCCACTAGTATGATCTGTATCATAGTCCTAGTAGTCTAGTACATATCCTAAGGGCTTTATCAACATGTGAGAGCAAGACAGTAAACCAATACAACTTAACATGTTAAGACAAAGTAAAACCAGATAACATACTATCATATCGAGCAAGAAAGTCCACCCTATATATATCCAAGCATCCATTATAATATATATCATATGTACAACAATGGCCTCTATGGCATATACATAACTAACAATCTCCCCTTGCACTAAGGCCAGCTGTTGTAGTATCTCATACCCAACATCCCGAAGAGTCTCTCAAAGTGTATCTGGGGTATGGACTTTGTGAGTGAATCCGCAGTGTTGTCCTTCGTGTCAACTCTCCTGACCTCGATCTCTCGTCGATCAACTATCTCCCGAATCAGGTAATACCGCCTCAGAATATGTCTGGATTTCTGATGGGATCTGGGTTCCTTGGCCAAAGCCACAGCTCTATTGTTATCACAATACAAAGGTTTTGGATGCTCAATGGATGGAACCACTCCAAGTCCAGTTATGAACTTCTTCATCCAGACAGCCTCTTTGGCAGCATCGTTGGCAGCGATGTATTCAGCCTCCATCGTCGAGTCTGCCACGGTTTCTTGCTTGGAACTCTTCCAACAAACCGCCCCTCTATTTAGGGTAAAGACAAATCCTGAGTGCGACTTAGATTCGTCCTTGTCACTTTGGAAGCTCGAATCGGTAAAGGACTCCACCAGGAGTTCTCCGTTACCATACACCAAGAACATCTCCTTAGTCCTTCTCAAGTACTTAAGAATGTTCTTCACAGCTTTCCAGTGACTCTCTCCTGGATCTGCTAAATACCTACTCACTACACTTAGTAAGTATGCTATATCGGGTCTGCTATATAGCATCGCGTACATGATAGAGCCTACTGCCGAAGCATAGGGTATCTCTTGCATGCGAGCTCTCTCCAAATCAGTCATAAGAGACATCTCTTTGGAGAAAGTGAGTCCATAGATCGTGGGTAAATACCCATGCTTGGATTCTTCCATACTAATCCTCTTTAGTATGGTTTCAATGTACCTGGATTGGGACAATCCCAGTAACCTCTTAGATCTATCTCTATAGATCTTATTCCCCAAAATGCAGGAGGCATCACCTAGATCTTTCATTGAGAATCTATGTGATAAGAAGAGCTTGACCGAGTGCAGCATAGGGACATCATTTCCTATCAAGAGTATGTTATCCACGTACAATACGAGGAAGACAACCTTACTCTCTGCAACCTTCTTGTGGATACAAGTTTCATCTACGTTCTTGATGAAGTCAAACTCTTTGAGTACCGCAACAAAACAGATGTTCCAACTCCGCGATACCTGCTTTAACCCGTAGATGGATTTAAGCAGCTTGCACACCTTTCCTCTGCTCCCACTATTTATGAAGCCCTCTGGCTGAGTCATGTACACGCACTCCTCTAAATCACCATTTAGAAAGGCGGTCTTAACATCCATCTGCCAGATTTCGTAGTCATAGTATGCAGCAATGGCAAGTAGGATCCGGATGGACTTAAGCATAGCCACTGGAGAAAAGGTTTCGTCATAATCCATACCTGGTCGTTGACGAAAATCCTTTGCAACAAGTCTAGCTTTGAAAGTCTCAACTTTTCCATCTACACCTAGCTTCTTCTTAAAGATCCATTTGCTTCCAATGGGTTTTACCCCTTCAGGAGCAATTTCCAAAGTCCATACTTTGTTGGTGTACATGGATTCCATCTCAGATCGCATTGCATCCAGCCATTTCACAGAGTCCCCACTCGTGATGGCCTGCTCGAAGCTAGTCGGGTCATCATCTTCCATGATGCAATCCTCGCTCCCACCATCGATAAGAAAACCTTAGTATCTCTCAGGTGGATGAGGAACCCTACTAGATCGGCGGAGCGGCTGAGGTTCGTCGGGAACTACTGAATCCTCTTGTTCCAATAAATCATCAGTCGTAGTTTGTGCTGCTGGAACTTCTTCCAGCTCTACCTCCTCGCCACTAATTTCTTTTACAAGAAATTCCTTTTCTAAAAAGGTGGCATATTGAGAAACAAACACCTTTTGTTCCTTACCGTGGTAGAAGATATATCCATAGGAATCTTTTGGATATCCCACAAACATACATAGACCTGATCTTGCTTCGAGCTTGTCCGGATTTTGCTTTTTAACATAGGCAGGACAACCCCATATCATAACTCGTTTAAGAGATGGTCTCTTCCCATTCCATATCTCATATGGAGTGGTAGGCATCGATTTGGTTGGAACTCTATTCAATAGGTATGCGGCCGTCTCCAGCGCATAACCCCAAAAGAAAATAGGTAACTCAACGGTGCTCATCATAGAGTGCACCATATCCAATAGGGTGTGATTCCTCCGCTCCGATACACCATTATGCTGTGGTGTATAGGGAGGAGTAAGCTAAGAGAGAATCCCATTCTCTTTTAGATAGTCCCGGAACTCATTGCTCAAGTATTCTCCTCCTCGATCAGATCGAAGGATCTTAATACCTTTACCCGTTTGGTTCTCTACTTTGTTCTTATATTCATTGAATTTCTCAAAAGCTTCAGACTTGTGTTTCATCAGGAACACATGTCCGTATCTTGAGAGATTGTCAGTGAATGTAATAAAGTATGAGTCACTGTTCCTGGCACGTGTAGACATGGGACCACATACATCACTATGCATCAGTCCCAAGAGTTCTGTAACTCTTTCTCCGTGTCCACTAAACGGAGTTTTGGTCATCTTGCCTTTGAGACATAACTGGCAAGTGTCATAAGATGAAAATTCGAATGGATTCAAATATCCATCCTTATGTAACTTAGCCAGTCGTGTCACATTGATGTGACCTAGTCTATAATGCCACAAGAAGGATTCGTTCATTTCTGAACTCTTCCTCTTGTGTGTGTTTTGTACATTAAGGACTGTAGTTTGATTCAGAACGTATATGCTATTATTTAACGAGCTTGATCCAATCAACTTTTGATTCAGGAAGATGTTCATAACATTATCCTGTACTACAAAATTATATCCTTCTTTACTCAATAAAGAAACTGATATAAGATTGTATATCAGGGTCGGAATGTAATAGCATTCGTTCAGAATCAATGTATTACCATTTGGTAACACAAGGTGATATTCGCCAACTGCTTTGGCTGCAACATTTTCACTATTCCCTACTCTTATAGAATGATCACCCATTCCAAGTTCCTTACCTTTCCGTAGCCCATATAACATATTACATATGTGAGATCCCGATCCGGTATCTAATACCCAGGACGTAGAGTGAACAGAGAAACAGTTCTCGATAACAAACACACCTGAAGAAGATGCATCAGCATGCTTATTCTTCGTTTGGGCGGCGTGAGAATCCGGATATTCTCCTATTCCCTGCTCGGACTTATAATAATTATAAGTTGGAGCGGGACCAACGTTCCCCTGCTCAGTATAACAAGCGGGTTCGGTCAATACATCCATATTATTATCTTGATTAAGGCCTGGCATGGTCGCTACCTGGAGAGAGAGAGAAGAAAAACACTTTAGCGTATGCTCTTGCAAGATTAGATTGGTTATTATCTTGTCTAATCAGGATGGCTCCCACTGTTTTTATCAAATCTTCTTTCAAACCTTAAAAGGAAAGACTAGCCGGGATTAATTACACCTTACAAGTTCGCCAATCTTTTGGCCAGGCCAGTATTGGTAGTTTGAGGGAGGTTCCCCGTGCTTTCGCACTGTCCTAATTAGAATAAAGCTCGTTTTCCCAGAGGCATAACCCCGTTAACACCTTTCTAGACACCTACTTGATCGGCTAATTGTCATGTATAAAACTCTCCCAGGAGTAACTCTTACTCGCAGTGGGTATCAGGATCCAACTATCTCATAGAAGGTATGCAATCTCATTGCAAATTTCAACACTTGAAATTCCTGATAATACTTTTAACCCTAGTGACTTATGACCTTAACTATGGTCAACAAATCATAAGCAATAGTCAAGTTCTACCCGTCATTTCTTGATTAATTAGACCCACCCACATGACCCTTAACTATGGTCAACAAAGTCATATGACTGTCCTAATTAATCACATCATATGCTAAATAGGAAGACATCACTCAGTTACCATACACTGCTTCTTAACTATGGTCAACAAACGCAGGACAAATACTAAGTACTCTATTTCGTAAAATGACGGAGGGTTACGGCAGGTTTTTCAGAAAACCTTTTGCATAATGAACTTGATATCGTTGTAGAAATAAGTGATTTTGTAAAGGAGTGTTTTTGAGGCTTTTACTAGTTTCGCTAAAGAGGTCACTCCCGGTGAAGGGATATCGGCTCTTTCCTTATCGAATAAGGTGCAGGATATTTCACAAATATCGCTATGCAAAGCAAGAACTATAGAAGCAATCAAAAACAAAACTGAGTGGGTTGTAGCATCTGCTAGTTTCGCTAAAGAGGTCACTCCCGGTGAAGGGATCTCGGCTCTTTCCTTATCGAATAAGGTGCTGGACATTCTACAAGGAATACCACTATGCAAAGCAAAACTAGAGCTACCCTTTTTATAAATTTGATTCTACAATATCTTTTAGGTTTCTTTTCCTTCATTAATCTCATTAATGAATCCCATGCTTTCTAAGCATCACAGAAGAAACGAAAATACAACGTACGCTTATGTCATCCGTATTCGTCACTGTGTCCCGTTATGCACCGTTAAGTTACTTAATTAACGACATACCGGGGCGGGACTAGCGCGGGTGTAAAATATAAGCAACGTTTATTATATATCATATATACAATAATAAAGCATTCGTCTCACGAATATAATATGATCACATCACATAATATCAGCAGCAGAAGAAACATATGAACTATTGGATATACTAGGAGGTCCATGTTTTATTTTGAGCCTGTATAAAATACGGATTCCATGGTCGCGATGAATAGCCAAACCCACATCCCTAGACCTCTACGAGAGTGGAAAGCAACCATCCCAATTCTAAGGTTAGGAGTGTTAGTAATATGTATGCCCTAGAGGCCATTACTGTACATAGGATGTATATTGTAGTGGATGCTGGGACATATATAGGGAGGACTTTCTTGCTCGACATGATAGTATGCTATCTGGTTGAACTTTACCTTAACGTGTATACTGATTGTCTCTCTGTTACATGTTGGTAAAGCCCTTAGGATGTGTGCTTGACTACCTGGACTATGATGCGGATCATACTAGTAGGGACATGGTAGTCCATAAGTACATCCTTCAAAGTCCCTAGTCGTGGGTGTATCGAGACGGGGCATCGATATACCAGAGTAGACTAGCGTATACCTTCTCGACCCATAAAGATGGGCGATGGATGATCCCATATCCATTGGTGTTTGACATCAGAGATGATATACGGGTGCTCAGTAGAGACTGGGTACACTGGACGGACTCGCCGAGAACTCCCAGATGGTATTATACCTTACGTCAGATGGCAGTTCTCTGGTGACACTGGTACAGAGTAGTCTGTTGACCCGAGATCGTCATAGAGTCTTGTGTGGTTCCCACTGTGCTTTGATTTCTATCTTACCACGTCCAAGAGGGCGTGCAAAACGGTGGTTTTTGGGTACAGTCCCGAGTCACATGGAGGCAATGAGCGATAGGAGGGGATTCGTCTCTCCCGGTATAGGGAGTTGATGTTGCGCTGTGTTCGATTGGCTATAACAGGAAATCCCTGGCCAGGGTTGCTGAGATTTACTGGTAAGTGTTACCTGTAGTTTCTCGAACAGTTATAGACCTCATATCGACACGACTTATCGAGCTATTGGGGTCTGACGTTTACCACCTCTAGGCGAGATATGCGACATATCAGACGATCAGACCGGACTGTACGGTAGTGTTACTGGTCGGATTCGCAGGAGTGTGAGCGGGCTTGCTCGTCGATCTTCTGATCGCTCAATACCCGGGTGGCCGTTACGTTTAGCAGACCGCTTGCGGCTTGTGGGTGTTTGATATGATCATCGCCTGCTGCCGGCGTATTGACGAGTCTTTAGAGTCCTACACAGAGGTTTCCTGGCTCAAGCGAAACGAAATAGGAGCGCATATGAGATATGTGCGGGACCGAGAATAATGCGTGTATGTGATACCGTATTCCATTCTCGCGATGAATGTATCGAGTGGTTGTATGCGATATAACCTAGTTATCGATTCAAGCGTTGATTCGATAAGCCGATACATTGTATACTAGTCGGTTGTGTGCGACATGACCGGATCATTGAATCAAGTGTTGATTTAATGATTTAATGTATAATTATATATTTGGTATATTACTTTGCATTAACTAGTAATGGTTCACTTTAAATGGATTTTCTCACTTGGATTGTGCAAGTTGTATATGTGATATACTTTTATGCACATGTTTGTATCATGTTTGATGATGCATATTAACTTGGTTAAGTGTAAAGATTAAACCATGGTTTACTTAATGATTAGGGTTTTGATTATCTTATTCATTTATTTATATATATTCATTTTGGAAATTATTTAAGGATGGTGGCTTATTTTGTTTTATGTTGAAGTTTCTTGAAACTTTGATCAAGTCAACCATTCTTATCTCTTCCTTAACCCTAACCATCATATCTAACCATGGTCCATTCTCTACACAAAACTAAGGTTAATATTATGATAAGAATGGATTTTATTTTCTATTCTATTATTCTTATCATAACAATATTCATCTTCTTCATCTTCTTCTTCATTGAAGAAGCTTGAGGTCATCAATGGTGGATTGATGATTTGAGTGAGAAATCCAATTCTAAAGTCTACCCACTTCCTATTTATTCATCCTCTACCTCTTGCCAAGTAGTAGAGTGTGTTTCCTTCACAAGTTTCTTGACTTGGTGAAGTGAGAGCTTGATCTTGCGATGCTTCGACGTAGATCATCTTCGGCATGGACATCGACGACCTAGCTCGCTTATTCTCCGATGAAGTCGACACTTGAGCCCGGATTTGATTTGGACAGCGGAGAGGACCTCGTTGCGGAGCTATGGAGGTGGAGCACCGGATCTACAAAGGTTGTATTTCCGTATCTTGTAGTTAAGTGTTAACTAGTTAGCTTTTTCGCCTAGATTTCTAGCAAACGATCCGTAGTCGGGTCTCTCGGCACCCTTAAAATTTTAATTTGGCATGATCGATGCCTTGTGAGACCTCATTAGGGTGCCTAGGAACCCTACAGTGGTATCAGAGCCTAGCTAGAGCCTTAGGCGATGCGTAGATGGAGTTAGAAGTCCGATCGACCCGAAACCCCGACTTTAAAATGCTCTCTGGACATTTTTGTAAAATGTGGATTTTTGAAAATTAAAAATATGCAGAAAAACAAGCAGGTAAATCTAAGAATTACGATGCAAAATTTACCTAATGATCTTTCTAAAGTGCGGCGGAACCGCGGTATTAGCGTGCTAATGCGGCCCTTCCGCCGCACTTTTGTCTTATCTGCCATTGAATTTTGCACAGTAACTCCTATTTTTCAGTGCTGGTTTTCCTGGGAATTTTTAATCTGAAATCAAGAGTTGAGTATTTTGGGTTGTATTGGGAGTTCATACATTCGATCGGATTGTCAAATTTTGTCTATGTGTCGTTCCGGATAATTTTTTGAATATGTTAAAAAGTTCGACCGGATATAAATACCCAATTTTTCCCCTGTCGGGAAATTTCCAAGTGTTGGATATTTCTGTAGTTTAATCACGTTCTAAGTAGTGCAAGTAACACGATGGTCTCTCTAGAAGACAACAAACCTTAACTCGATTATGTGACCGTCTTGAACTACCCTTTGAACCTTCGGGTTTGGGGCAGTACGGCGTGCCACATGTGAGGCGTTGGCTTGACCCTTCTACGGCTGGACCGTTGGTACTGAGGCACGAACTGAATGTTTTTAGACTTGTTTCATGTGTTGATCTGTATCGGGAAAACTTGGGTGTTCGATTGTTCGATCGAAAAGTTTAGCATTTTCTATTTATCCGGAATGTGATACAATAATTGGAATTCACAAATAGTTATGAGATAACGGAATGAATATTATAAACATAGCAGTTTAGTCTCACTTGATCGGTTGCCACGGAATTTTGATGTGATCAAAAGTCCGTTGCAATCACGTTGTGAACGCGGATACTCGCCGGTAAACTTAATAGACAGCCTCACTCCATAGCCCCGACCAAGTGACTGCAGGAGAACCCCGTCGCCGAAAGCATCCGTTCGGGTGCTCGCGGCAGCGGTGTTCCGCCTTGGTGCACTTCGTCGACGGCATCGGGGGTGCGGCCGCCTACTAAAGTTTGCGACGAGCATTCGATCAGGATGTCGGGAATCTTGTTGAATTTCCCGACTTGATATTGAAAAGAGTTTTCGATATTGAGACTAAAATGCGGGGTTTATAGTTGATAGGCATGCGATGTCTAAAGAATTCATTTGGTCAGGCATGTGATGTCTGAAGTGATTGCGGATTCCAACTGTTGTAGTTTTACACTTTCTTTTCTGTGACCGTAAGTGTAATATGTGATATCGCCGGTTTCGTTGCTATATGTCAACGACAATTGGGATGCGCATATTTACTTACGTTGATGACATGTGATGTTATGTGTTGCTGGATATGTTATATTGGATCGTCGTGTTTGAATAGCCGGGGGTTTTTATGTGAGATGAGTGTTTTTCATTTTCATTCATGTAAAAACTTGTATGTAATATTCTTTTATTGGGGCGCTTCCAGGTTGCGGAAGTTGTCACCTTTTGTATATTATTTACTTTTCTGCACTAGGATAGACCCAAGGAGGGGAGCACAAGTAACCGGGTTCTGGGGTCCAGTGGGAGACCAACTCGAGGAGTTGAGTCCGGGTCTCCTAACCCTAGAATTGGTAGGGTTGCTTGCCGCTCTCGTAGGGGTCTAGGGGTGTGGGATTGGCTATTCATCACGACCGTGGAATCCGTGTTTTATACTGGCTCGTATTGAAAACACGGACGTCCTAGTGTATCCAATATTTCATATGTTTCTTCTGCTGTGATTTATCTGTGATCATGTGATGTTCTGTGACAGATATTATATATAGTATATATGATATATTATATAGACGTTGCTTATGTTTTACACCCGCGCTAGCCCTGCCTCGCTCTGGCGTTAGTTACCTAACCTAGCGGTGCAGACGGGACATCGAGGCGAATGCGGATGGCATAAGCGTACGTTATATTTATCTGTGATGGTTAGGTGGACTTAAATGATGGGATATTCATTAATGTGATTAATGAAATAAAAAGAAACCTAAGATGTTGTAGAATCGAATTTCAAAATAAAACAGGTAGCTACAGTTCTTGCTTTGCACAGCGGTGTATGTGATATATCCTGCACCTTATTCGATGAGGAAAGGACCGAGATCCCTTCACCGGGAGTGACTCCTTTAGCAATAACTGGCAGATGCTACAAATTCGGTTTGTCTTTTGATTGCTTTTAAGAGTTTTTGCTTTGCACAGTGATATATACGATATATCCCGCACCTCATTCGACGAGGAAAGGACCGACGATCCCTTCACCGGGAGTGACTCCTTTAGCAAAACTAGAAAAGCTTCAAAAACACTCCATTTTTAAAATCATTTGATTCTACTACGATATCAAGTTCATTACGCAATAGGTTTTCAGTAAAACCTGTCGTAGCCCTCCGTCATTTCAGATAAGTACTAGTTAGTATTCGTGCTACGTTTGTTGACCTCTGTCAAGGCGTAGTGTGCGGTAGCTGATTAGTGCTTATCTGCATAAGCATATGATGTGATTGATTTAGGGTAGTCGTGCGACCTTGTTGACCTCTGTCAAGGGTCGTGCGGGTGGGTTTACTTCAATCAGGAAATGACGGGTTGAACTTGACTAGCAGCCTATGGTTTGTTGACCTCTGTCAAGGTCATAGGACGCTAGGGGCAAAATATTATCGGGAATTTCAAGTGTTGAGATTTGCAATGAGATTGCATACCTTCTATGAGATAGTTGGATCCCGATACCCGCTGTGAGTAAGTGTTACTCCTGGGAGAGTTTTACATATTACAATTAGCCGATCAAGTAGGTGTCTAGAAAGGTGTTAACGAGGTTACGCCTCTGGGAAAACGAGGTTTACATTAATTAGGTTCGTGCGAAAGCACGGGGGACCTCCCTCAAAGTACCGACACTGGCCTGGCTGAAAGATTGGCGAACTTGTAGTGTGTAATTAATCCCGGCTAGTCTTTCCTTTTAGGGTTTGAAGGAAGATTTGATAAAAAGCAGTGGGAGCCATCCTGATTAGATAAAATAATAACCAATCTATTCTTGAAAGAGCGCACGCTGAGTGTTTTCTTCTCTCTCTCTCCTGGTAGCAACCATATCACGCCTTAATCAAGATAATAATATGGAATATTGACCGAACCCGCTTGTAATACTGAGCTGGGGAACGTTGGTCCCGCTCAAACTTATAATTATTATAAGACAGAGCAGGAAATTGGGGATTACCAGAATTCCCGTGCCGCCCAAACGAAGAGAGTGCATGCTGATGCATCATCTTCGGGTGTGTTCATTATACAGAACTGTTTCTCAGTATCCTTTACGTCCTGGGTATGTGATACCAGATCAGGATCCCAGATATGTAATCTGTTACATAGGGCTACAGATAGGTAGAGAACTGAGAACGGGTGATAAGTTTCATGAGGCAGAAAACGGGCAAATGTTGCAGCCAAGTCTGTTGGTCACTGTCACCCTGTATTACAGTACATTGATTCTGAACGAATGTTATTAGATACCGAACCTGATATACAAAATCATATCTATCTCTTTATTAGTAAAGAAATGATAAAATTTTGTATAGTTGGATAATGTTTTGAACATTTCCTATATCAAAAGTTGATCGGTTCAGGCACGTTATCTAAAAGCATTAATGTTCTAAATCAAACTACAGTTCTTAGTATACGGAACACACACAAGAGGAAGAGTTCAGAAATGAACGAATCCTTCTTGAGGCATTGTAGACTAGGTCATATCAATGCGACCCGACTAGCTGAAGTTACATGTAGATGCATATTTAAATCAGTTTGAATTTACATCTCATGAAACTTGCGAGTCATGTCACAAAGATAAAATGACCTCAGCTCTGTTTATTGGAAACAGAGAAAGAGTTAGTGAACTCTTGGGATGATACATGTTGATGTATGTAGGTCCCCTGTCTACATATGCCAGGACTGGTTCTTTATACTTCATTACATTCTCTGATAATCTCTTTAGATTCAGACATATGTTCCTGTTGAAACACAAGTCCGAACCTTTTGAGATATTCACAGAATATAAGTTAGAAGTAGAGAACCAAAACGGGTAAAAATATTATGTCCTTTGATGTGATCAAGGAGGAGAATACTTGTGCACGGAAATCCTGGACTATTCTAAAGGAGAATGAGATTCTCTCTCAGCATTACTCCTCCGAATACACCATAGCACGATGGTATATCGGGGCGGAGCAATCGCACCCTATTTGATATGGTGTGCTCTATGATGAGTAATACTGAGTTACCCGTTTCCTTTTTGGGAGTTATGCGCTTGAAAAGCTGCATACCTATTGAATAGGTTCCAATCAAATCAGTTGCCTACCGCTTCATATGTGATATGGTATGGGAAGAGCCCATGTCTTAAGCCAGTTAAGATTTGGGGTTGTCCGGCCTATGTCTGAAAAGCAAAATCCGGACAAGCTCGAGGCAAGGTTAGTTATGTAGAACTGGAAAGGTTCCAGCTATACAATCTACAGCCGATGATTTGATGGAACCAAAGGATTCAATAGTTACCAACGAACCTCAACCTCTCCGCCGATCTAGTAGGGTTCCTCACCCACCTGAGAGATACTTCTGTTTCTCTATGACAGTGGGAGCGAGGATTGCATCATGAGATGATGACCCAACTAGCTTCGAGCTGGCCATCAGGAGTAAGACTCTGTAAGAATGGCTGGATGCTTAGCGATCTGAGATGGAATCCTTATACACCAGCAAAGTATGGACTTTAGCTGCTATATCTGAAGGGTTAAATCCCCATCAGGAGCAAGTATATCTTGAGAAGATTACTTGGTGTACATGGAAAAGTTGAGACTTTCAAAGCTAGACTTTTTAAAAGTTTGCATTATTGACCAGGTGTGGATAATGATGAAACCTTTTCAAGTAGCTATGCTTAAGTCCATCCAGATCCTACTTGTCACGGCTACATACCATGACTGCGATATCTGGTGGTTGGGTGTCTTGACTGCTTTTCTAAATGATGATTTAGAAGAGAGCGTCTATAAGTACACAGCCAGAGGGCTTCGTAGACAGTGGGAGCAGCGGAAACGTGTGCAAGATGCTTTATAGGATTAAAGCAGGCATCGCGGAGTTGGAACATCTGTTTTGATGAAGTAGTCAAAGAGTTTGACATCATCAAAATGGTAGATGAACCTTGTATAAACAAAAAGGTAGTAGGGAGTATGGTGGTGATCCTCGTAGAGTACGTGGATGACATACTCTTGATAAGAAAGGAGTTTCTTATGCTACGCTCGATCAATCTCCGCTTATCACAAAGATTCTCCATATAGGATTAAAGTGATACCTACTAAATCCTGGATTTTGGATCTATGAGATAGATCTAAATGGATGTCAGGAAACTCACTAGATGTAGTGAGGTGGTGTCAATCGATCCTGAGGAGAATCACTGGAAGGGTTCCAGGGTGATAATGACGACTGAGTGTCAGTCGCAGGCATTGTCTTTACCCTCAGTAAAGGGACGGTATGTTGGAAGAGTTCCAAGCTAGATACCGTGACATACTAGACGATAAAGGCACGATACATCGCTACTTAAGATGCTACCAAAGAGGCTGTTTGGGTGTATATTGGTTCATAAGATGAACTACGTTCCTACCATTGTGTGACAATGGAGTTGTGGATTATGCCAAGGAACGCCCGTCCCATCAGTGATCCAGACATATTCTAAGGCAGTATCACTTGATCATGGAGATGATTGATCTCCAGGGTGATCGAGGTTTGGAGAATAGACTCAGAGGACAAACACAGCGGATCCACTCATGAAAGGCCTTTTCCCAGAGAGAGACTTTTATGGGATGGTTGAGTATGAGATACTGCAACCACTGCTATCAGATGGCCCTAGTGCAAGTGGTAGATTGTTAGTAATATGTATGCCCTAGAGGCCATTACTGTACATAGGATGTATATTGTAGTGGATGCTGGGACATATATAGGGAGGACTTTCTTGCTCGACATGATAGTATGCTATCTGGTTGAACTTTACCTTAACGTGTATACTGATTGTCTCTCTGTTACATGTTGGTAAAGCCTTTAGGATGTGTGCTTGACTACCTGGACTATGATGCGGATCATACTAGTAGGGACATGGTAGTCCATAAGTACATCCTTCAAAGTCCCTAGTCGTGGGTGTATCGAGACGGGGCATCGATATACCAGAGTAGACTAGCGTATACCTTCTCGACCCATAAAGATGGGCGATGGATGATCCCATATCCATTGGTGTTTGACATCAGAGATGATATACGGGTGCTCAGTAGAGACTGGGTACACTGGACGGACTCGCCGAGAACTCCCAGATGGTATTATACCTCACGTCAGATGGCAGTTCTCTGGTGACACTGGTACAGAGTAGTCTGTTGACCCGAGATCGTCATAGAGTCTTGTGTGGTTCCCACTGTGCTTTGATTTCCATCTTACCACGTCCAAGAGGGCGTGCAAAACGGTGGTTTTTGGGTACAGTCCCGAGTCACATGGAGGCAATGAGCGATAGGAGGGGATTCGTTTCTCCCGGTATAGGGAGTTGATGTTGCGCTGTGTTCGATTGGCTATAACAGGAAATCCCTGGCCAGGGTTGCTGAGATTTACTGGTAAGTGTTACCTGTAGTTTCTCGAACAGTTATAGACCTCATATCGACACGACTTATCGAGCTATTGGGGTCTGACGTTTACCACCCCTAGGCGAGATATGCGACATATCAGACGATCAGACCGGACTGTACGGTAGTGTTACTGGTCGGATTCGCAGGAGTGTGAGCGGGCTTGCTCGTCGATCTTCTGATCGCTCAATACCCGGGTGGCCGTTACGTTTAGCAGACCGCTTGCGGCTTGTGGGTGTTTGATATGATCATCGCCTGCTGCCGGCGTATTGACGAGTCTTTAGAGTCCTACACAGAGGTTTCCTGGCTCAAGCGAAACGAAATAGGAGCGCATATGAGATATGTGCGGGACCGAGAATAATGCGTGTATGTGATACCGTATTCCATTCTCGCGATGAATGTATCGAGTGGTTGTATGCGATATAACCTAGTTATCGATTCAAGCGTTGATTCGATAAGCCGATACATTGTATACTAGTCGGTTGTGTGCGACATGACCGGATCATTGAATCAAGTGTTGATTTAATGATTTAATGTATAATTATATATTTGGTATATTACTTTGCATTAACTAGTAATGGTTCACTTTAAATGGATTTTCTCACTTGGATTGTGCAAGTTGTATATGTGATATACTTTTATGCACATGTTTGTATCATGTTTGATGATGCATATTAACTTGGTTAAGTGTAAAGATTAAACCATGGTTTACTTAATGATTAGGGTTTTGATTATCTTATTCATTTATTTATATATATTCATTTTGGAAATTATTTAAGGATGGTGGCTTATTTTGTTTTATGTTGAAGTTTCTTGAAACTTTGATCAAGTCAACCATTCTTATCTCTTCCTTAACCCTAACCATCATATCTAACCATGGTCCATTCTCTACACAAAACTAAGGTTAATATTATGATAAGAATGGATTTTATTTTCTATTCTATTATTCTTATCATAACAATATTCATCTTCTTCATCTTCTTCTTCATTGAAGAAGCTTGAGGTCATCAATGGTGGATTGATGATTTGAGTGAGAAATCCAATTCTAAAGTCTACCCACTTCCTATTTATTCATCCTCTACCTCTTGCCAAGTAGTAGAGTGTGTTTCCTTCACAAGTTTCTTGACTTGGTGAAGTGAGAGCTTGATCTTGCGATGCTTCGACGTAGATCATCTTCGGCATGGACATCGACGACCTAGCTCGCTTATTCTCCGATGAAGTCGACACTTGAGCCCGGATTTGATTTGGACAGCGGAGAGGACCTCGTTGCGGAGCTATGGAGGTGGAGCACCGGATCTACAAAGGTTGTATTTCCGTATCTTGTAGTTAAGTGTTAACTAGTTAGCTTTTTCGCCTAGATTTCTAGCAAACGATCCGTAGTCGGGTCTCTCGGCACCCTTAAAATTTTAATTTGGCATGATCGATGCCTTGTGAGACCTCATTAGGGTGCCTAGGAACCCTACAAGGAGACCCGGTCTCGACTTCTCGAGTTGGTCTCCCACTGGACCCTAAAACCCGGTTACTTGTGCTCCCTTCCTTGGGTCTATCATAATATGGAAAAGTAAATAATATACAATAGTGACAGTATCCTCAACCCGGAAGTGCCCCAATAAAAGAATATTACATACAATGAATTTTACATGAATGAAAATAAAAACCCTCATCTCACATAAAACCCCCGGCTATTCAAAACACAACGATCCAATATAACATATCACAGCAACATATAACATCACATGTCATCAACGTAACTAAATATGCCTATCATAATTGTCGTTGACATATAGCAACGAAAACGGCGATATACCACATATTACACTTACGGTCGCAGAAAAGAAAGTGAAAAACTACAACATTTGGAATCCACAATCATCTTAGACATCGTAAACCCGAAATATCACGTATTACGGATTTCATACCTAACTATATAAATTACACATAGTGTATCACATTACAGAAAAAGCTAGATGATGTTAAACATTCCGATCGAATCAACAAACACCCAAAATTTCCCAAATTGCTCAACACTTGAGCATAGTTTAGAAGTATCCATCACATGCCACAGTAGCAATGAACCAGCCGTAGAAGGGTCAACCAATGCCTCGCTTGTGGCACCGCTAAACTACCACAAATCCTAGGGTTTAGTGGCGGTTTTGACAGTCACAAAATTGAGTTAAGGTTTTGTTCTTCTAGAGGGTTCACCGCATCACTTGCACGCTATTTGAATGTTCTTTAACTAAAGAAAAATCCAACACTTGGAAAAGTTTCTAGCGAGGGAAAAAGTGAGTTATTGATATCCGTTCAAACTTTTTAACACCGTCTAAATAACCCGAAAACTAACTAGAATTATGAATATGAAACACTCCGAATTTCCTTTGCTAAAAGATAACATCACATGCAAAATTAGCAAAAAGAAACAACACATAAAGTAATAAACCCAGAGCTTTAAACACTGTAAAAATTTTAACTGCAGAAGGTCCGATCTGGCCGGTTTTGACACATGTGTGCTCAGCAATTTTCCGAGGGAAAGTGTTGAAATTTGTACGGTGTTCATATTATATCATATACATCATTCTGCAACTGTTTTAAAAAAATTTGACACTCTGAAAAAATTTACAAAAACTAGGGTTTGACGTCGGGTGTTTCGGAGTTGTTTCGATTTTGTAATCCTACACTTATCCGTCTATTTCTCTAGTTAGGCTTTGATACCACTATTGGGTTACCTACAACGGCAGCGAGGTTTCGGGAGGTATCATCCATGCCATGTTTAAATTTTTGCCATTATGGATAACCCTAGCCATGAATCTTTAACTAGAGAATCAAACTTAAACTATATGTTAACAACTTAACATCTAAGAGTTAGGGATTACAATCTTTGTAGTCCGTTCTTTCGCATCATAAGCTCCGAGTTGAGGTCCCTTCGCTGCGATCATCAAGTTCCCGGGCTCTCGAGTGGCTCCATGAGGTGAATGCTGCATCTTGCTTGAAGTCTTCGAAATCAAAGACGATCTACCTTGAAGAAACACAAACCCAAGCTCTTGCATCACTAATCAGGTATAAGTGAAGCAAACACCCTAATCTAAGTGGCTAGAATAGATGAGGATGATGAAGTAGGAATTTTGCACTTTTTAGTTTTCTATTTCTCACATTCATTCATCATAAAGGAAAAATCAAGCAAGCTCTTTTGTTGAGCAAGAAGAAGATAAAGATAAAAGAGTGATGAAAAATGAATTATTGTTGAAGTTAGAAATTCAACCAAGGGTTAAGCATGGCATACTTAACCCTTGTAGAGACTTAACCATGAGTTAGGGTTAGGGTTGGGTTAACAAATATCTAGCAAAAATCAAAGAGGGTAGACTATGTCAACACTTCATGAAGCTTCTTCAAAGCTCATCCATGACTTAATCCATAAAATTTGAATTACCAAAATAAATATATAATTCCAACCATAAACCCTAATCATGGTTTAATCTCATAACCCTAGTTGCATGTGCAACCCTAACATGTTACAATATTATATATCACATATATAATATATAATGTAACAAAAGAAAATAATACAATTAACATATATCACATATATATCAATGTATCATCAAGTGAGAAAAAGAATCTATTAAGTGAGCTTATATTAGTTAATGTAATGTAATATATCAAATATATAATTATACATTAAATTATCGAATCAACACTTGATCCGATAATCCGGCTAATTTGCAAATAACCGACTAATATAATATGTATCAGTTCATCGAATCAACACTTGATCCGATGACCCGGCTATATCACATATACCCGGCCGATATCACATATCGCGAGAATTGAATACGGTATCTCATATCTTATTAATCTCGGTCCCGCACATATCACATATGTTCTCCTACTCCGTTTTGCCTGAGCCAGGAAACCTCTGTGTAGGACTCTAAAGAATCGTCAATACGCCGGCAGTAGGTGATGATCATATCAAACACCCACAAGCTGTAAGCGGTCAGCTAAACGTAACAGCCATCCGGGTATTGAGCGATGAGAAGATCAACAAGCAAGCCTGCACACACTCCTGTGAATCCAATCAGTAACACTACCGTACAGTCCAGTCTCTTCGTCTGATATATTGCATATCCAGTCTAGGGATGGTAAACGTCAGACCCCATTAACCGATAAGTCGTGTCGATGTGAGGCTCATAACGGGTTGAGAAACTACTGATAACACTTATCAGTAGGTCTCCATATCAGCCCTGGCCAGGGACTTCCAGTTATAGCCAATCTAACACAGCGCAACATCAACCCCCAATACCGGGAGAGACGAAACCCCTCCTATCGCTCATTGCCTCCATATGATTCAGGACTGTACCCAAAAGCCACCGTTTTGCACGTTCTCATGAACGTGGTAAGGTGGAAATCAAAGCACAGTGGGAATCACACAAGACTCTATAACGATCTCGGGTCTACAAACTAACCTGTACCAGTGTCACCTAAGAACTGCTATCTGACGATAGGTATAATACCATCTAGGAGTTCTCGGCGAGTCCGTTCAGTGTACCCAGTCTCCACTGAGCACGCGTATACCTTCTCTGATGTCAAACATCAATGGATATGGGATCATCCATCGCCCATCAAATGGGTCGAGAAGCGTATACGCTAGTCTACTTTGGAGTATCGATGCCCTGTCTCGAAACTCCCTCGACTAGGAACTGTTATAGGATGTACTCTTGGACTACCCTGGCCCCACTAGTATGATCTGCATCATAGTCCTCGTAGTCGAGTACATATCCGAAGGGCTTTATCAACATGTGAGTGCGAGACAGTAAACCAATATAAGTCAACATGTTTAGACAAAGTAAAACAAGATAGCATACTATTATATCGAGCAAGAAAGCCCTCTCTATATATATCCAAGAATCCATTATAATATACATCTTATGTACAACAATGGCCTCTTGGGCATATACATAACTAACAGTTCATATATGGGATGAAAAGGACTTTTAATCTGTTGTGGTGCTCCGATGTGGGATTGGTGAAGTTGATTAGCTTCTTCCGATGGGTCTTGCTCAGACCTGGTGCAAGTCGCTCGAGAAAGAGATCGTGCATTAAGTTTTTCTCCAACAAATTGAGACGAGTTTTCGAAGGTGAGCTTAACCAGATTCTTCTACAAAGTACCAGAGATGCCAAATTCATGTTTTTGGAGTTTTGTAAGACTCCAAGCTTCGTCATAACCGAGTATGACTTGAAATTCGCATGATTATCGTAAGATG
This sequence comes from Agapanthus africanus, assembly GCA_030015575.1. Lineage (NCBI taxonomy): Eukaryota > Viridiplantae > Streptophyta > Magnoliopsida > Asparagales > Amaryllidaceae > Agapanthus > Agapanthus africanus. Next base: position 461,317,258 of record CM057338.1, read on the forward strand.
CTCGTTAAGTGGTAGATATTAGAGATCAATGGAATAGGAGATTGGTGCGAAGTTTCACTGGACAGTTGTTCTTCACCGTCGACATTGAAGATTTGATGCATATGTAGAGGAGCGTGCGAAAAAGTTTTCGGGGAAAATCTGGAGGCAATGACAGTTGTTACTAAAGAGAAAGTGAATTAAGAAATGAGTGCTAGTTCCGGGCAGGTTAGATCAATGATATCAGCAGGGGACTTGAAGGGTTCTTTCCAGAAATTTATAATAAGTAAGATTTGAACCAGGATCAGTTATTAGCACATAAGAGGAGAATAGAGATTTCCGTCATCAACATGTCGCGTTACGAGAGACTGGACTACTGGCCAAGGAGAAGCGGTGAGAGGTATCAGCAGTAGGACTGATTGTGTCGTTGCTCCTCACCGGACGATTGCATAAAGAAGCCATGGTATTAGAGATCCGCAAGAAGAGCCAGAATTCAGAGATAGAGAACGTTAGATCGTGGCAGACGGCAAGTAAAAATCCTTACTATTCCAGTTCCGGGTGTATAAACACCATTCGACATGGAAGAGGATATACTTCGATGTCATTTGAGTTCAATTTGCGTTTTTATGATCTAAATATTTCATTTTCAACATTGGAGAAAAGACAACTCAACGACCGTTATTTTTGACATATGTATTTGAGGATTTGAGGGTCACATGATGATTTGTGCACACCAGGTGCACTTGATGATATTTCCGTGCACAGTGATTTCACATTGATTTATGATTTGTGCACACCAGGTGCACTTGTTTGAAATTTTCATGCGAGGTGACTGCACTCGATCAGAGTGTTGTGCACACCGGATGTACTAAACCTATATTTTCCATGCACATCAGTTGCACATGATTAAGAGATTATATATATATATATATATACATACACACTCTAGGTATACTTGGTATGATTTTGTGCACACCAGTTGCACATTCTGATATTTTGTGCACCCCGATGCACTTGAGATTTGTTTTTTGCACTCAGATGCACTGGAGATTTATCTTGTGCATTTTTTATGCACTCGGTAATTGCTTCTTGCACATTTTATGCAGTGGATATCGTTTCGTACATGCCTGTTGCACTTAGCGCTGTTTTGTTTTCATGCACACCGTGACGTATGGTTGGAGATTTGCACGCAAACCCATTAGGGTGATTTTGTTTTCGTGCTTTGCACTTGATAGGATATGGTATAGATTTGATTTATATATTTTTCCCGTGGTCATGTGCTACTAATATTGCACTACGACTATGGTATTGATTGTATATTTGATATACACAACGAATTTTGTATTTGGTGTTCTGTATCATAACTGGTGTAATTCTCATAGCAACCGCTAGAGTTACATTTATGTAAGTTTTACATCCTTTTGAGTTGTCATGCACACTATTGCGTTATGTTACGTCTTAGCTCATGTGGGACTTCAGAGTTCCGTTGTATTGAGCGGACGATGTGTTTTAAAATTTGGACCCCGGAAAATTGTTTTGAAATGAGTTGATTGGATTGAGAAAAATGTTTTAAGAAGGGGATTTAATTTAAATTCGGGGAACGGATTTTTTTAAAGGGGAGAGATTGTAACAAGTTGGAAAATTATAAATATTTATTTATAATTTTAAATTATAAAATAATGAGTTATAAAAGTGATATCACATACGACTTTTGGTATCGGAATTATATCCGTAAAATTTTAATTATTTTGGGAAATATGAAGAAAAGATGTGATATCATAAATATGATATCTTTAATTAGTTTAACATGACATTGTATTTTAGATTAAGCTAATGATAATTAAGTGTTATGATAAGTATTTCATTTTTTTAGCATGGATGTAGATTTTCTTTTCATAAAAGAGTTTCTTTTATTTTAAATTCTTTTGTTAATGGCTAGTATATGGTATCCTAGGTTAAACCCTCATAACACCTTACCCTTTACCATTCTCAACTCCCTCCACCTCCTACTTCTTAACTTTACACCTCTTTCTTTAAGTTTGACACCTCCTCCATGCATGACCACACCACTCCACTTATGGTGACACATCCTACTCCTCTCATGCCACTTCCACCTCTCAACTTCCACCTCATACTTTCTCTACACAACACAGCACACACCTAGGAACTCCTTAGCATTCTTAAACTGAAATCTTATCAAACTCCAACAATGAAATTCTATGTGTTCCTAATATCAAAAGAGAAAGAAATGATTTCTTTCATTAAGTGTGCACTTCTTCAAACTTAAGATACTACAAACCATAGATGCTCCCACACACAATTCTTGAGCTTGTGTTTCATTGTGCACAATATCCATAGGTATAATTCCTTTCTTCTTTGCAGGTTCAGTATCTTTCATATCTGTTTTTAGTGTACAGTGTTAGAAAACTAGGAAATTATGATATTTAGCCTACTGTAAATGAATCTGGAACTAATAGGTATAACTACTAGAAAAACTAGCAAGACAAAACTATAATGAGACCACTAGTAGACTTTACTAAAAACCCGAGCCCCTAATTAAATGATTGTTTCGGCGACATTCCCAGAAATTCCGGCGACGCCGGCCCCCCTAGGGTTTTAGTGTTGATTTTTCTTCTGTGGCTTCTTTTGGATATTTTATGATCTGTAGTATTGTTTGATTTGTTCCAATATGTATACAGTAAAATCTGGGAATGATTAGTAAAGGTTTTATCAAAATTTCGATATTACGATACGGGTTTTCGTATTTTGAACTGCAACTGAACCGTTAACGTTTATACATTAACAACAGGGGTATATTGTCGTTTTTGGGTTAAGTATGCTGTAGGTTCAAACCTATGGGTTCCTATCTCAATGTTTTGAGTTTTGATATGATTTTTACGTCGACATGCTATAACTACGATTATAGGTACGATTACGAAGATTTCCGAGACGGAGTTGTCGGACATAGCAGCGTGGATTTCAGCAAGCTCATTAAGTTGGTGAGTAGATTTATATCTTGGGGAAGTTGCGTGGATGGCGTATAGAACCCCCACAACCTTATAAATAGTAGTATGGTATATAGAAATTTTTCGTAATTACTTAAGGTATGGATATTGAAGTTAATTTTCATATAGCTTGATACTCACTTGAATATAGTTTACGGATAGTTTGGCAGAATGGTACGAAGGATCATGCCGTACTAGAGAGGAATTGAGATATAGTGATAACGTGGGATATTATACGAGGAATTATACCGTATTGGTAGTGATGAGTTCGTATACTGAATAACGGCCCAGTTTCCTTTAGACTCGTAGAATAATGTTTATTTCATTTTAGAACGTAAATACTTGAATGAGCTATACTCTTTCAAAAACTAACGATTCGTTACCCTTTTGATGATAAAAGACATGGATGCAATGCCAATTTCTAAACAAATATCCATTTTCAATCCGAGGCAGCTTCCTAATTTCAAATCCAACGTTTCGTTCATTTTCAAAGATAATGGTATAACTCATAGCAAGTAGTTATAATTATTAGTTATGCTTGTAATTACTTTAATTGTTCATGTTATAATTATTGATGTTATATGATTCCGTAATACGAACACTCTGATAGAACACTGCACAACTACCAATGAGTACTATGCTACTCATGCACATACACATATGTTACACTACACCTCATTGGTACCACCGTGTCACTATAGGACCATTATGATATATAATGTAGATGTCGATATGAGTAGGTTATTACACCGTTAGAACACTTGCACAAATACTAATGATTGCTATTCTGCAAGAGCACAGACGCGTATGCTATACTACACATCATTAGTAGTGCCATGACATAGTAGAATTGATATCTTATGCCTGTATGATTTATTTACGCAGTCTTACTTTATTTCCTATTGCACATTGCGAATACCATTACTATAGATGTTGATATTTGATTCTTATGGAATTTCTGGATAATTTACTTCTGATGATATATATCAGTGGTATGGGACGCTGTTATATATGTATATATATATATAATATATCATCAGAATGATCTGTGTAAGTATTCTCATTCTTTACTTGATATTTCTGGATATGATCAGTTGGCGTCCACCATGAGCTTGATGTTTTTTGATTGTTTTATTTCGAACCGAGTGGGGTAGCTATACGGTTTCGGACTTGTTCTTATCCAGACTGAGTGGGGGAGCTATACAGTCAGATACATGGTGGACCCGGATCGAGACCGAGGGGCAGGATAGCCGCAGTTGAGACGGGGAGCCTAGCGAGGATACTCGATACCGGAAATAGAGATGAGCATGGCAGATATCCAGGGGATACCGACCGGGGTTCGACTTGTGCACGGCAGATATCCAGGGGATACCGACCGGGGCCAGGGATATCAGGTGGCGATCATCTATTGAGATGGTGTCGACGATATCTGCATTTGCGTATCGATGATGGACACGAGATATTTGAGGATTTACATGTCGATGATGGGCACGAGAGATTTTTGATTTCGGGTGTCGATGCTGGACATCCATATATATATATATTGATATGTTGATATCATGAGATATAGATTACAGTTATTGTAGCTGACCAGGACTGATCCGGGGGACAGTACCTACATATCTCATTACTGGTAATTGCATACATTAAAAAGGAATTCAAATCGAGCTATAGTCTCATTATTTTGACATGTCTGATATGACATTGAAATCTTTTAAATTGTAAACCTCTTAACACTATTCATTAAAACAGCAGGACAAATATCTAAAATAAGATACCTATTATATTTCGTATCATCACGTCTGCTTATATGTCATGACATATCTATTCTGCGGCTATTTTAAAGAAGAGGTTTATATACATATATTTTTGGCTACTTATTGGCGTATACCTAGATATAGGTCATTTGCATTTGATATATTCTATATTGTGATTATATGATAGATAGACTTGCATTTATGATACATATGCATTTCCTATATTATATTAGTACAGGATATAATTGTTAGTTATATGTATGCCCTAGAGGCCATTACTGTACATGGGATGTATATTGTAGTGGATGCTTGGACATATATAGGAAGGACTTTCTTGCTCGATATGATAGTATGCTATCTGGTTGCTCTTTGTCTTAACATGTTGAGTTGTATACGTGATGCTGTCTTGCTCTCACATATTGACAAAGCCCTTTAGGATGTGTACTTGACACCCAGAACTATGATGGAGATCATACTAGTGGGGCCAGGGGTTGTTCACAAGTACACCCTATAATAGTTCCTAGTCGAAGGAGTATCGATATAGGTCATCGATGCTCCAGAGTAGACTAGCGTATACGCATCTTGACCCATATGATGGGCGATGGATGATACCACATCCATTGGTGTTTGACATCAAAGATGGTGTATGGGTGCTCAGTGGAGACGGGGTACACTGAACGGACTCGTCGAGAACTCCTAGATGGTATTATACCTATCGTCAGATAGCAGTTCTCTGGTGGCACTGGTACAGGTTAGTCTGTCGACCCGAGATCGCCATAGAGTCTTGTGTGATTCCCACTGTGCTTTGATTTTCACCTTACCATGGTCAAGAGATCGTGCAAAACGGTGGTTTTTGGGTACAGTCCCGAGTCACTGTTGGAGATAGTGCCCTCAGAGTCAATTATTAGGTCACAGGTACGTGATTGTAATGATTGATGGAGGACCTATCCCGGTAGGACAGTCTTACTCGAGATGATAGTATGCTATCTGGTTTACCTTTATCATCGTGTACTGTTTTAAGTGACCTGACACGTCGCTATTACACGTTGATAGAGCCCCTAGGATTCTTGCTTGACCACCAGCAGTATGAGGGCGATCATATAAGTGGGAGCTGGGGGTCTATAAGCATATCCTTAAAAGGTCCCTAGTCGTGAGAGTTTCGAGACAGGGCATCGATTCTCCATAGTAGACTAGTGTATACAGTCGAGACCCCGACGAGGGGCGGTGGCCGGTCTCACAAGCCACTGGTGTCAGTTGGATCACCTAAGATGTATACAGGTGCTCATTGGGTTATGAGTACACCGGACAGGACTCGCCGGGAACATGCTAGTTGGTGATATACCAGACGTCAGATGGCAGTTCCCTGGTGACATGTGTGCAGGTTAGTTCATCGACCTGGGGATCGTCATTTGTCTCGTGTGAGTTCCCACTGTACTTTGATTACTACCCTACCACGGCTCAAAGGAGTCGTGCAAACAGGTTTTAGTTGGGTACAGTCCCGAGCCACATGGAGGCAGTGAGCGTATCTTCAGGGGTTCGTCTCTCCCGGTATTGGGGGTGAGGTCGTGCTGTGTCTAGGAGAGCCATTACACGAAGCCCTCGGCCGAGGCAAGGAGATTTACTGGTAGGTATTCCAGTAGTATCTCAGGGTGTTCTGGGCTACACTCCGACACGACTTGTACCGTTTTTGGGGGTCTGACTTTTACCAACCCCCTAGGCCCGCCATGCGATGCTCATAGACGAACGGACCGGACTGTACGGATATTGTCACTGACAGGCTCAGTAGGGAGTCAGGCTGAGTTCGCTCACAGACGTCCCTTTTGGTCAATACCTGGTAGCCCGTTATGTATTGGCTTATACCTCTAACGTGCTAGTGGTTAAATCCACAACCAAGGTATTGACGAGTCTTTAGAGTCCCCCACATTCAGTTACTCAGCTTTCGGGCGAAAGGTTGTAGAGGCCGTATGGAGATATGGCAAGGTCCGATCAGATACATGCGGTATTGCACGGATCAGGATCGGACAGTTTGTACTATAGGCCGTATGGTTATATGGCAGGGTTCGATCAGATACGTGCGGTATTGCACGGATCAGGATCGAACAGATATTACTAGCCGGCTTTGGTTTAAGCCGGATCCTAGTATAGTACAGTGTAGATTTTGTCTCATTGCATTTGTATTTCGGTCGAAATACAGATGCGGGTGTGTATGCACAGTATCGGGGTTTTCCTGTAATTTATTACGGGACCAGTTTTCTGGAGTTGCCAGTTTGCTTTCCGTTTCGGCCGATTTCCATTGTTCCGTTCATTGGCCGAAGATTGGTGGAGGAGGGCTTATTTGCATTGTTGCAAATAAGTATTTGTGGAGGGGGCTTTTGCTTTTTGTTGCATCATGATAGCCATTCTTTGACCTTGACTTCTTGTCTTCATCATGACTTGACTTTTGTTTTCATGATGGATGTTGATGATGGTAGGTTTGAGTGTTGGACTTTGTGAGGTAATGATGGTGGAGTTGTGTGTGGTTTTGCTTATGATCATATTCTTTCATGATTCCCTTTTTGCATTATTGTTATGGTTGCACCACTCATTCCTTGACTCTCTCTCTCATTCTCTCCCTTCACCTTGCATTGGCCGGCCATTCTTTTTGAGGGGGGGCTGTCCAAAATTGGAGGTGGGGAAATGTTGTTCATTTCATGCACCAAAATTCTCAAAGCTCCTCCACATATTTCTTGTATCATCCCTCCACTAAAATGGCACCTCCATGAACCCCAAATGAGACTTGTACACTATATATTCTACAGCGAATCTTGGGCACGTCGAGTAGCCGGCTTCGTGCCCGAGTTGCCTCGGCATTGAGGTGGGAGCCCGTAAACAAAGTAGGCGATGTGGTGCACTTCTGGCGACGAGGAGGAGGCAGGACATTCCGCAGGAGATCGGGACCATGAAGAGAAGACCGGAGGACTTGGATCGTCGGTATATCTCTATTCCCTTTCTTGTAGTTAGCTAGGACTAATTAATGGTTCGATCCGGGTTTTAGTGCGCGGCGGTTTGCCAGTTCAAGTAAATTTTAAGTTTATCACCGCTTCCGCATTTGGCCGTCGGATTGACGGCCGGGGCGCCGCCGTGCACTTACAGTGGTATCAGAGCCAGGCCATTAACTTAGTCTAGCTTGGTTTAATGTGTTTTGCGTTTCCGATCGACCAAAATTCCAAAATCTATATTTTAGTTCGCATCAGTTTTCTGTTGAAATTTTTTGGTGTCCAAAAATTTTTCAGGTTGTAGAAAACTGCTGTACAAGACATTCTAAGACATCTGTAAAAATTCGACACACTCAGTCGTTGACTGTAGCGCGGAACCGCGGCCAAACCCCCCCTTGGGCCGCGGTTCCGCCGCACATTGGTCTCTTCAGTGTGTCCAATTTGTACAGTGGTCTTCTGGGCTTATTTTGTGGGCTTTGGAATATTAAATTTGGGCCAAGAATCTCTGTGATTGCTACCGTTTTACTTGGGGCCCACTTGTTAAATTTTGATTGATCGGATATTTTAAACACATTGTTTCACAGTATTTACATTATATCTGCGACCGTGAATGTCACTTGATCGGTAAATCCGGTCTAACTGCTATAGCCCGGTTAGACGGATTTGCGAACGTGACCTTCACGTTGATGTTCTGTTTTTGCTGTGATGTTGCGGATCGGTCGTGGGGGATAGCCTGGATGCAATGCTAGTACAGTTGTGGTTGTATTATGTACATTTGATATTGCGGGGCGAGCGTCCGACATGTGGACTGCCGTCACTGCCTGTTTGTATTATTATTTTGGGGCACGACCTGGTTGCGGTCGATGTACCCGTTGTATGTATATTTTACTTTCTGTACTAGGATTGCCCCGCGGAGGGGTGCACGGATAGCCGGGTTCTAGAGGGCAACAAGCCCGCATCTCATGGCATTGAGACGGAGGGGGCTTCACTCTAGGATTGGCGGGCTATTCGCCGCACTCGTAGGGGGTACAGGTTGACCCAGGAGGGGTGCCCAAGTTACCGGATTCCGTGAAGTGCTGGGTGGTCCATTCACGGCGCTGAAGGGGGCTGCCTCGCTTCAGGTTTTGGCGGGTGACTTGCCGCGCCCGTAGGGGTCTAGGATTTCATTGCACAGGCTATCCACACGACCAGGGGAACGTCAGGTTTTAGCGGCTCTGTGAAACCCGGGGATCCCAGATATCTGTATTGTTTCTGTGATGCTGTTCATTCTCTGTGATGTTGCATTTCTTTCACGCCTTGAGCGAATATAATATATTGGTATATATATTAGTAGATGTTGTATATGTTTTGCATCCGCGCTAGTCCAGTCCTCGCTCTGTCGTTAGTTAGCTAACCTAACGGGTAATGACGGGACCCAGTGGCGAATGCGGATGGCATATACGTACATCAGTATATTTTCGTTCTTTTTGGTGTGATCAACTGATGGGACTGCATTGATTCGGATCAATGCAAGTTAAAAACAAACCTAATCTGATGTTGTTGGAACACTTTTTCAAAAAGCTGTTATTGCAAGGACGTTCACTTTTATTTTGCATCGTGGTATTCAGTTGGAATATCCTGCTCCTCAGTCGACGAGGCAAGGGCCGAGATCCCTTCACCGGGAGTGACCCCTTGGACAAAAAGTTTGCGTCAGGGCATTAACTTCACTATAGCCGATTGCTTTTGCTTTGCATCGCGGTATTCATTTGGAATATCCTGCACCCCATTCTACGGGGAAAGAGCCGAGATCCCTTCACCGGGAGTGACCTCTTTAGCAACGGTTTTCGTCACTATATTTTCAAAAAGCTATCAGTTCCTTCAACGATATCAAGTTCTTTACGTTAAAGGTTTTCGCCAGAAACCATTCGTAGCCCTCCGTCGTTTCATATGGGTGGTCAATAGTATTCAAGCTGTGTATGTTGGCCAAAGTCAAGGCACGGTGATTGGTAGCTATTGGGTATTCATATGCAGCATAGATAGATGCGTTGGTTTGGGACAGTCGTACTGCCATTTTGGCCAAAGTCAAGGGTAGGTACGGGTGGATTCAAATTAATCTGGAGAATGACGGGTAGAACTTGACATGTGACTTATGATATGTTGGCCAAAGTCAAGGTCATAAGAGCATGGGGCAGAAATCACATCGGGAGTTTCAAAAGAATTGAAACTTGCCAGATATGCGCATACCTTATGGAGTGTGATGACGTGAGTGGATTCCGTCACGTTATCATGCGATGAGAGTTGGATCCCGATTCCCACTGATGAGTTAGTTTACTCCTCGGGTGACCCCGACTAATTCTTCTTTCAAGTTTGGAGGAGAATTTGAGGTACAGTGGGAGGTTTCCAGATTAGATAAATTGGTAACCATTCTGATCTAGGTTAGAGTGCACGCTGAGTGTTTCTTTTCTCTCTCTCTTTGGCAGCAACCATTGACCCGACCCTAAGACTATGACTCAGTGACCATATTAACCGAACCTTCTTAACACTGGCTTTTGGATTGTCAGAGTTGCAAACCTCATTGCCACTCCTACTTTTACCCTTTTCTCCAGGACACCCCGTTTTACTACGAACGTCCACTTCCATTGGACAAAACCATCGTATGGTTAGATACGAACTCGAAAGAATTTATTCGAGGATGGTTTCCGGTTCTGGAGGAAACGGATATGATTATTCAGTTGTCTTTTCCTTTTACCTTCTCTCAAGTTGTGAGTACTCCTTGGTTTAGGAGATAGTACACCTATTATGCAAATTGAATAGTCTTCTTCCAAACCATAGGCAGGTGCCGACCGGTAGGGAATGAAGAAAACCAATTAGCATAACGATGGTGTGCAGAAGGTATTAAGTTCAGACAAAGTAAGGGATTAGTAAGAGGGCAACGTAAAATGCGACAGATATTCACGACCAAACCAAGTATTTCTTCGCCAATCCTAAAATCACCTTTGTATTTCTCCAGGACACTACGTATCACTACGAAGATCCACAGTTTATTGGATACTCCATCGTATGGTTATATACGAACTCGAAAGGAACTTGTTCCAGTTCGGGGATGGATTCTGGTTCAGGAGAAATAGGAATAAGATTCATTCAGGTGTCTTTTATCTTCACCTTCTCTCGCAATGCGAGTGTTCCTAGGATTGGGACAGTACACCCATTATGCTTATTGGATAGTCTTCTTCCAAACCAAATGCTGGTGCCGAACGGTAGGGAAGGAAGAAAACCATTTGGCCTAAAGGGATGTGCAGAAGGTAAAGACTAAAGACATATGAAGGGATTTGGAGGGTGGCAAAGAATTATACGGTTACAGTCGTGAATCTGGAAGAGGCATTACTAGGAATACCGGGATACCCCATCGAAACATTTCAATGTTTCAGTCTCACTGTGTACTGTTAAAGGAAAACTGATTTCCCAATTAGATACTTACTCCAGGGTATGTATTTACCAGGTACGATTCTCACATCTGTATGGTTTTTCAGATGGTGAGTGGGAGTAAGTTATTGGGAATTGGGTGATCATCCTCATTATATCGGGATTCGTTGTAATCGGTGATATTTGAGGAAATCACCTGGGCTGTTTGCCGGTCGGCAAATATTTGGTTTTGAATATCCGCTGTTATGCACCAATTTCAAATCGATATATCTGTACGTCTATTTTCATAGAGTGAGATATACCTTTTTGAAATTATGTCTGTGACATTTACCTACATCAGTGGATGGTTAGGTAAGGAGCATTAAACAGCGGTGTAATTCTTCTTAACCATAAGTACAGTTTTCAACCTACGACACACAGTGAATGAGTTATCAAACTCAAGGGACTTATACAGAGTGTTGTATGTTGTCCAGGGTCCATCAGGACAAAGGGGTTGGTCCTCGTACTATATTCGGTTTACTTATGACTTCTCTAGTTTTTAGACAAGTGTTTCGTGGAAACACAGGGTCCGAATTTGGAGAAGTTATAGGTATTTGAATAGAGTAGAGAACCAGGTGTAGCAAGTATCGGGATTCTTCAAAGTGATCGAAGATGTAGATACTTGTATATGGTATTCAGTTGATAGTAATGATTAGGAGAAATTGCTTCTCTTTCAGGTTACTCATAATTGGAAGCATTTCTAAGTTGAGTAACGCTGATCCGCCTCCTTCCATTTAGTTGACATGCACTGGAGACAGTTGCATGATTTGAATCTGGTTCAATTAAATCAGTGCCTCTTGTCCTATATGGGATATAGAACAGTTCATATCTTAACGATGTTAAGGTACGGGGAGTTGTCCGGCTTATGCTTAAAACCAGACACTGGACAACTCAAGGCACGTTTCTGTAATGGCTGTTTGTGGGTTGATCCAGGCTATGACGCGGGTTGACTTTCTACCATCTGGATGAACAATAGCAATATTGTTCTAGACTCGCCACAGTTTTAATAAAAATGGATTTTTTTCAGAAAACAGTAGTGGGAGTATGGTAGAACTGGAAGTGATTCCAGAACCACAAACGATTACTGAAGATTTGATAAGGAACCTAAAGATTCAATCTGGATTGACATTCCATTGGCCACTCCGCAGATAAGGTGGGTAACTTCAGGCACCCGAGAGGTACTACGGTAGCCTCAAGGACGGTGACAGGGAAGTTCTTGTTTACCCACAATTACCATTGCTGTTGTTCCAGGCTGCGAGACCCGGTGGGAGGATGAGTATAGCGTCGTTCTAAACTAGTTTTAGAAGTGTACGTCTATATGACTCTGCCAGAGGGTTGTCGTAGTCAGTGGGAGCAATGGAAGCATTGGTGGACAGGTAGCTTATGTCTATTTATAGACTAAAGCAGATGTAGCGGAGATAGATCATCTATTTCTGATGTGACAGTCATAGGTTTGACTTCACCAGAATAGGGGATGGATCTGTTGAGAAGGTAGTAGGGTGTGATATCCTAGTATTTGGATGACATACACAGAGTAGGAAAAGAAACTCCTATACTACAATCGGTTATACTTTGGTCGTCACACAGTGGTTTCTCCACAAAGGAAATGGATTTTGTATCAGACATACTGGTTACTAGATCTATGGTTTTAGATCTAGATTTGGGTGGTCTCCCAATCTGGGTACTTAGACAGCATTCTAAGGGTATTTAGAATGGACGACTCCATGCACGGTAGTGTACCTGCAGAAGATGGAGTCACCCTCTCTAAAGGTGTTTTATAGACTAAAGGGGAGAGGGATGTGCATGATTGGCAGATCACTTGCTCAGGCAATTGAGTCAATCATGAGATGTCAAGTACCACACCAGATGTTGTTCTTGCACTAGATGCAATAAGTTGACATTGATCCAATCCTGGAGAAACGGTCGGAAGCAGTTTTAGAACATAAGTGGATGTTCTAGGGATATGATAACGACAGCCTCATTCGGGAGACAGTTATCATTCCAGGCTTCCAAGGTGACCTGGACGACAAGGACGTTGTCAGAGTTATAGTTTTCCCTTATGACGAGGGGCAGTATTTTGGACAGGTGATCCAAGGCAATACTGAGGGAGGCATGGCGCAGGACACTGATTAAGTTCAGTAGTCGATACAGTCTAAGAAGTTTGGATTTGGAGTTCATTTATGAGCTATGTCCCATCAGACATCCAGACACATTCTAAGACAGGTATTGCTCATTTCGGGAGATGGCTTTCTCCGCGAACTTGAGATTTAGAGAGACATAGAAAGAGACAACAAAGCGGATCCACTCACTGAGGCTATTCCTCGAACGCAATAGTCTCGCAAACGAGCTTTGTGAGACTGACTAGTAGAGGAGTTGGGTGTTCGGTATCACACGGACTGTGAGTATGCGACATCGCAATAATTAGCCTTGAGTGCAAGTGGGAGATTGTTGGAGATAGTGCCCTCAGAGTCAATTATTAGGTCACAGGTACGTGAGTGTAATGATTGATGGAGGACCTATCCCGGTAGGACAGTCTTACTCGAGATGATAGTATGCTATCTGGTTTACCTTTATCATCGTGTACTGTTTTAAGTGACCTGACACGTCGCTATTACACGTTGATAGAGCCCCTAGGATTCTTGCTTGACCACCAGCAGTATGAGGGCGATCATATAAGTGGGAGCTGGGGGTCTATAAGCATATCCTTAAAAGGTCCCTAGTCGTGAGAGTTTCGAGACAGGGCATCGATTCTCCATAGTAGACTAGTGTATACAGTCGAGACCCCGACGAGGGGCGGTGGCCGGTCTCACAAGCCACTGGTGTCAGTTGGATCACCTAAGATGTATACAGGTGCTCATTGGGTTATGAGTACACCGGACAGGACTTGCCGGGAACATGCTAGTTGGTGATATACCAGACGTCAGATGGCAGTTCCCTGGTGACATGTGTGCAGGTTAGTTCATCGACCTGGGGATCGTCATTTGTCTCGTGTGAGTTCCCACTGTACTTTGATTACTACCCTACCACGGCTCAAAGGAGTCGTGCAAACAGGTTTTAGTTGGGTACAGTCCCGAGCCACATGGAGGCAGTGAGCGTATCTTCAGGGGTTCGTCTCTCCCGGTATTGGGGGTGAGGTCGTGCTGTGTCTAGGAGAGCCATTACACGAAGCCCTCGGCCGAGGCAAGGAGATTTACTGGTAGGTATTCCAGTAGTATCTCAGGGTGTTCTGGGCTACACTCCGACACGACTTGTACCGCTTTTGGGGGTCTGACTTTTACCAACCCCCTAGGCCCGCCATGCGATGCTCATAGACGAACGGACCGGACTGTACGGATATTGTCACTGACAGGCTCAGTAGGGAGTCAGGCTGAGTTCGCTCACAGACGTCCCTTTTGGTCAATACCTGGTAGCCCGTTATGTATTGGCTTATACCTCTAACGTGCTAGTGGTTAAATCCACAACCAAGGTGTTGACGAGTCTTTAGAGTCCCCCACATTCAGTTACTCAGCTTTCGGGCGAAAGGTTGTAGAGGCCGTATGGAGATATGGCAAGGTCCGATCAGATACATGCGGTATTGCACGGATCAGGATCGGACAGTTTGTACTATAGGCCGTATGGTTATATGGCAGGGTTCGATCAGATACGTGCGGTATTGCACGGATCAGGATCGAACAGATATTACTAGCCGGCTTTGGTTTAAGCCGGATCCTAGTATAGTACAGTGTAGATTTTGTCTCATTGCATTTGTATTTCGGTCGAAATACAGATGCGGGTGTGTATGCACAGTATCGGGGTTTTCCTGTAATTTATTACGGGACCAGTTTTCTGGAGTTGCCAGTTTGCTTTCCGTTTCGGCCGATTTCCATTGTTCCGTTCATTGGCCGAAGATTGGTGGAGGAGGGCTTATTTGCATTGTTGCAAATAAGTATTTGTGGAGGGGGCTTTTGCTTTTTGTTGCATCATGATAGCCATTCTTTGACCTTGACTTCTTGTCTTCATCATGACTTGACTTTTGTTTTCATGATGGATGTTGATGATGGTAGGTTTGAGTGTTGGACTTTGTGAGGTAATGATGGTGGAGTTGTGTGTGGTTTTGCTTATGATCATATTCTTTCATGATTCCCTTTTTGCATTATTGTTATGGTTGCACCACTCATTCCTTGACTCTCTCTCTCATTCTCTCCCTTCACCTTGCATTGGCCGGCCATTCTTTTTGAGGGGGGGCTGTCCAAAATTGGAGGTGGGGAAATGTTGTTCATTTCATGCACCAAAATTCTCAAAGCTCCTCCACATATTTCTTGTATCATCCCTCCACTAAAATGGCACCTCCATGAACCCCAAATGAGACTTGTACACTACATATTCTACAGCGAATCTTAGGCACGTCGAGTAGCCGGCTTCGTGCCCGAGTTGCCTCGGCATTGAGGTGGGAGCCCGTAAACAAAGTAGGCGATGTGGTGCACTTCTGGCGACGAGGAGGAGGCAGGACATTCCGCAGGAGATCGGGACCATGACGAGAAGACCGGAGGACTTGGATCGTCGGTATATCTCTATTCCCTTTCTTGTAGTTAGCTAGGACTAATTAATGGTTCGATCCGGGTTTTAGTGCGCGGCGGTTTGCCAGTTCAAGTAAATTTTAAGTTTATCACCGCTTCCGCATTTGGCCGTCGGATTGACGGCCGGGGCGCCGCCGTGCACTTACAGTCACATGGAGGCAATGAGCGATAGGAGGGGATTCGTCTCTCCCGGTATTGAGAGTTGATGTTGCGCTATGCTCGATTGGCCATAACATGAAATCTCTGGACAGGGTTGCTGAGATTTACTGGTAAGTGTTATCGGTAGTTTCTCGAACCGTTATGGACCTTGCATAGGCATGACTTATCAAGATATTAGGGTATAACTTTTTACGACCCCTATGCTTTTGATATGCGACATATCTGATGAAGAGACCGGACTGTACGGTAGTGTTACTGTCAGGCTTTTGCAGGAGTTAGAGCGGGCTAGCTTGTTGATCTTCAGATCATTCAATACCCTGGTAGCCGTTACGTCCAGCTAGTACTGCTGACGGCTTATGGGTGCTTGATGTGATCATCACCTACTGCCGGCGTATTGACGAGTCTTTAGAGTCCTACACAGAGGTTTCACTGGCTTAGGCAAAACGAAGTAGAAGCACAAATGTGATATGTGCGGGATCGAGATTAATACGAGTATGTGATACCGTATTCTATTCTCGCGATATAAAGTATCGATCGATTATATGTGATATAGTCGGGTTATCGAATCAAATATTGATTCGATAAGTCCATACTATATCGGTCGGTTATATGCGATATAGCCGGATTATCGAATCAAGTATTGATTCGATATAATGATACAAATAATATTACTCGGTCATATGAGATATAACCGGATTATTAAATCAAGTGTTGATTTAATGATTTAATGTATAATTATATATTTGATATATTAATTTACATTAACTAATATTAGCTCACTTAAACATTTACTTTTCTCACATATGCACACTTAATATATATGTGATATATATTAATTGTGTTTTATTTTATGTCATGGTTGATGATACAAGCTACATGGGTGTATGGGATTTACACTATGATAAAGATAATGTAGGGTTTATTTATTTTGTGTAAATCAATTATTAGTTGGATAAATGTCACATGGCATGAAGCTTTGAGAAGCTTGGAGACCCATTGACTAGTCCACTAGTTTTGTTTTATACTAGATATTTTGTTAACCCAACCATTATCTTAACTCATGGTTAAGTCTCTACATGAGGCATATTAGATATTTTCTTCTCATGGTTGCCATTCTCACTCACAATATTATCTCTCTTCATCTTCTTCTTCAAGCTCAAGAGCTCTCTAGCTTTTGGGCAAGTGAGAAACCTTAGTGAGAAAATTAATTCCAAAATGAGCAAAAATCCAACTTCATCATCCTCTACTAGATTAGAACTTTAGTATAGGGAGTTAGCTTCACTAATCCCATATTAGTGAAGAGGGTAGCTTAGGTTAGTGTCTCCTCGATGTAGATCATTTTCGGCCTCGAAGACTTCAAGCAAGGTCGTTGCTTTCTTCTCATGGAGCCATTCAAGATTCTACAAGATCATTTTATCGCAGCGAAGGGACTACTACACGGATCTATTGAAGTGAAGGACCGGTCTACAAAGGTTGTATTCCTCATCCACTTAGATGTTAAGTTGATAACATTGCTTGCTTGTTTAAATTTTTAGTTAAAGATTCTAGGTTAGGGTTCCTTAGAACGGCAAAAATTTAAAAACGACATGGACGATGCCTCCCGAAACCTTGCTGCCGTCCTAGTTAACCCTACAATGATAGTACTATACTTATAACCTAAGTATCGTTGTGCTTTTCGATTTCTACCTTGTGATGTACTTTTATTCACTGAATTGGCAACTCATCCCCGTTGTGCCACAGTTTCTTGCAGGTTTTACCGCTTGGATTATCAGCGGCTTGGGGCACACATTTCTTTCGGTGATTGCTTTAGTAGGTGAGTTACTATCGTATCGTACTCACACTTGTATATTCATGTCTTCTTGTATCTAGTAAAACTCCATCAACTTAGAAAGGATATATTGTGGACTTAGAAGCGAGACTTAGAGTTGTGTATTGTGTTGTCATACTCATTGGAGTCGACCATTTTATATTGTTGATTTGGTATCGCATTTTCTTTTCTTCGCCATTGTGCGTCGTATATTGTTTGCTTGGTTGCTCTACCGTTTGAGGCGTAGACGTTAGCTCCCGTTGGGATGCTATATGTGTTTTATGTTGTAGCAAGTTTATTCAAATTACAAAGGAGGTGCTGTCGAATTTCAAAAAAACGTCATAGATACTTTTCAAACATACTTAGTTAAACTGAAATGTTTGTTTTAAACTGATTCCATCTGATGACTATTTTAAACTACACCTCCAATATTTTTAAAAAGAGTTTAGATTCCTTGTTTCGGCTTACTTGAACCGCGTCGACGTCTTTAGATGTCACGTGATTTAAGTGCCGGTCACGTGCCACATTTGGGTCGTGACATAGGGTATCCCTTGACGCGAGCTCTCTCCAAATCAGTCTCGGGAGACATCTTTTTGGAGAGAGTGATTCCTGAGTAAGTGGGCGAACCACCACACTTAGAATCATCTATACTAAACCTCTTTAGTATGGTGTTAATGCACCTAGATTTGAGACACTCCCAACATCCACTTAGATCTATCACCGTAGATCATAATCCACATGATGTAGTAGGTATCATCCAGATCTTCCATGGAGAATCCTCATGTTAAGAGGAGCTTGACCGAGTGTAGCATAGGAAACCATTTCCTATCAAGAGTATATTATCTACATACAATACGAGGAAAACAGCCTTACTCTCTGCAACCTTCTTGTATATACAAGGTTCATCTACCTTTTTGATGAAGTCAAACACTTTGACTGCTACATCAAAACAGTTGTTCCAACTCCGCGATACCTGCTTTAATCCTGATGGACTTAAGCATAGCTTTGAAAGTCTCAACTTTTCCATCTACACCAAGAATCTTCTCAAGATCCATTTGCTCCTGATGGGTTTTACCCCTTTAGGTGCAACATTCAAAGTCATACTTTGTTGGTGTACATGGATTCCATCTTTGATTGCACAGCATCCAGCCATTTCATAAAGTCTCCACTTGTGATGGCCTGCCTGAACCTAGTTGGGCCATCATCTACCATGATGCAATCCTCGCTCCCACCGTCACCGAGAAAACCATGGTATCTCTTAAGTGGATGAGGAATCCTACCAGATTCGCGGACAGGCTGAGATTTGTTGGAGACTATTGAATCCTTTGGTTTTATTAAATCATCAGCTATTAGTTTGTCTAGCTGGAACTTCTTCCAGTTCTACCTCATGACTAGTAATTTCTTCACAAGAAATTCCTTTTCTAAAAGGGTGGCATGCTGAGAAACAAACAACTTTTGTTTCTCAGTGTGGTAGAAGACATTCCCTCGCAAATGTTTGGGATATCTAACAAACTTATACAGATCTGACCTTACCTCGAGCTTGTCCGGATTTTGCTTTTAAACATAGGCCAACCAACCCCATATCTTAACTCGTTTAATACATGGTCTTTTCCCATTTCATATCTCATATGGAGTGGTAGGCACTGATTTGGTTGGAACCCCATTCAACAGGTATGCAGCTTCTCAAATGCATGACTCCAAAAGAAAACAGGCAACTCAGCAGTACTCATCATACAGTGCACCATATCTCATAGGGCACGATACCTCCACCCCGATACACCGTTGTTCTGTGGTGTATACGAAGGAGTAAGCTGAGAGAGAATCCTATTCTCTGTTTAGAAACTCTAGGAACTCCATGCGCAAGTATTCTCCTTCTCGATCACATCGAAGGACTTAATACTTCTACCCGTCTGGTTCTCAACTTCAAGCTTATATTCCTAAAATTTCTCAAAAGTTTCAGACTCGTGTTTCAACAGGAATACATGTCCGAATCTTGAGAGATCTTCGATGAATGTAATGAAGTACAAATAACCAACCCTGGCATTTATAGACATAGGATCGTATACATCATCATGTATCTTCCCCAATAGTTCAGTAACTCTTTCTCTGTTTCCAGTAAATGGAGTATTGGTCATTTTACCTTTGAGATAAGACTGGCAAGTATCATAAGATGAAAATGTTAGATATATGTATGCCCTAGAGGCCATTATATGTATAGTGGATGCTTGGACATGTATATATATAGATTACTTTCTTGCTCGACATGATAGTATACTACCTGGTTTACTTTATCTGACATGTTGATTTGATCATATTTTTATTCATTTGCACATGTTGATAAAGCCCTCAGAATATTTGCTTGACTACTGTGACTATGATGTAGATCATACTAGTGGGGAACGTGTAGTTTATAAGCATATCCTTGAACTGTTCCTAGTCGTAGGTGTATCGAGACAGGGCATCGATATTCCAGAGTAGACTAGCGTATACCAATCTTGTCCTATGTGATGGGCGATGGATGATCCTATATCCATCTGATGTGCTGACACCAAAGAATGTATACAGGTGCTCAGTGGAGACTGGGTACACTGAACGGACTCGCCGAGAACTCCTATGCGGTATTATATCTATCGTCGGATAGCAGTTCTCAGGTGATACTGGTATAGGTTAGTCTGTAGACCCAAGATCGTCATAGAGTCTTATGTGTCCTCCCACTGTACTTTGATCTCCACCCTACCACGGCTCTTCTGAGTCGTGCAAACAGGTGGACTTTGGGTACAGTCCCGAGGCACATGGAGGCAATGACCGATAGGAGGGCTTTCGTCTCTCCCGGTATTGGGGGTTGATGTTGTGCTATGCTTGATTGGCTATAACAGGAAGTCCCTAGCCAGGGCTATTGAGATTTACTGATAATTGTTATCAGCAGTTTCTCGATCTGTTATCAGCTATACACCGGCATGACTTATTGAGTTATTGTGGTCGATAATACCATCCCTAGACCCGATATGCAACATATCTGACGAGGAGACCGGACTGTACGGTAAGTGTTGCCAGTTGGCTCGATGGGAGTTTTGATAGCTTTGCTGGTTTTCATCTGATCGTTCAATACCCGGGTGGCCGTTACGTTTAGCTAGACGCTTGCGGCTTGTGGGTGTTTGATATGATCATCATCCACTGCCAGCGTATTGACGATTCTTAGAGTCCCACACAGGATTTTCCTAGCCCAGGCGAAAAGATGTGGTGTGCATATGAGATATGTGTGGGGACCCGATTGAATACGACTATGTAATACCGTATGATAATCGGGCGTTTTTCTATTAGTCGGGTCGTATGTGATATGACCGGATTATTAAATCAATTGTTGATTTAACATTTGACTTTTAGTTTTATTCTTTATTCAAACCCTTTTTCTTAAAGAAGATGTATGTATGCACATGTTGATGTGCAAGTATGCACATGTTGATGTGCATGGACACATACATGCATAGTGTCATGGTTGATGATACATCATTGGTGGCAATACAAGACTTACATGGCTCAATATATATATATATATATATAGATATATATATATATATATATATATATATATATATATTTGGATAATAAAAGGCAAATGGAAATTTAAATCATTATTGGATTTTTCTACACACTTCTTTTCTTTGACCTTGGTTAAACCCATGGTTTAGTTTCCATTTGGTCTTTAACCTAAATAGAAAAATATCTAGATATTATTTGAACCATGATTTTGTTGGAGATAGTGCCCTCAAAATCAATTATTGGATCGCAGGTACGTGATTGCAATGATTGAGGAAGGACCTATACCGATATGACAGTCTTACTCGAGATGATAGTATGCTATCTGGTTTGTCTTTATCATCGTATACATGCTTTAGTTCACTATTGCATGATGATAGAGCCCACAGGATTTTTGCTTGACTACCAGCAGTATGATGGCGATCATATACGTGGGAGCTGGGGTCTGTAAGCACATCCTTAAAGTGTCCCTAGTCGTGGGAGTTTCGAGACAGGGCATCGATACTCCAGAGTAGACTAGTGTATACAGTCGAGACCCCGACGAGGGGCGATGGCCGGTCTCACAAGCCATTGGTGTCAGTAGGATCACCTAAGATGTATACAGGTGCTCATTAGGTTATGAGTACACCGAACAGGACTCGCCGGGAACCTGCTAGTTGGTATTATACATATCGTCAGATAGCAGTTCCCTGGTGACATGTGTACATGTTAGTTCATCGACCTGAGATCGTTATTTGTCTCGTGTGAGTTCCTACTGTGCTTAGATTACTACCCTACCACGCTCAAAGGAGTTGTGCAAACAGGTTTTAGTTGGGTACAGTCCCGAGCCACATTGGAGGCAAGTGAGCGGATTGGAAGGGGATTCGTCTCTCCCGGTATTGGGGGTGAGATCGCGCTGTGTCTAGGAGAGCCATTACACAAAGCCCTCGGCCGAGGCAGGAGATTTACTGGTAGGTACTCCAGTAGTATCTCAGAGTGTTCTGGGCCACTCTCTGACACGACTTATACTGCTATTGGGGGTCTGACGTTACTAGCCTCTAGGCCGATATGCGATATTCATAGACGAACGGACCGGACTGTATGTATATTGTCACTGTTAGGCTCAGTAGGGTTTATGGATGAGTTCGCTCGTCAGCTTCCCTTCTAATCAATACATAGGCAAACCGTTACGTACAGCTTGTACCTCTGACGTGCTAGAGGTTATACCCAGTGCCAGTATGTTGATGAGTCATTAGAGTCCCACACAGACACTTTCCCAAGTTCGGGCGAAACGTTGTACAGGCCGTATGGTTTTATGGCAGGGTTCGGAAAATGCACGTGCGTTTTCGCACGTGTCGTTTTTCGGGCAGATAATACTGGTCGGCTTTGGTTTAAGCCGGATCCGAGTATTATGCTGTGTAGATATAATATCTTTATCTCAGTTGCATTTGTATTCGGTCGTAATACAAATACGGGTATGTTTATACTGATACGGGGTTATCCTGAAATTCGTTTCAGGATCGCTTTTGGAAGTTGCCAGTTTCCAGTTTTCTATCGACCGTATTTAACATTCGGTTAAATACGGATTTATCTTTCCTTGAGATGAGTGTGGAAGGTTCTAGAAGTTTCTAGAAGAGGTGACTAGGTTAGAGTGGTGTTAATGTTTCATTGGTTGCATTTAATGAAAGGATGACTAAGGTTATGAGTCATTCTTTCCATTAATGCATTTTTGTAAAGCCTTTGATATTTTCTCTTGATCTTTATCTTATGGTTACCCTCTCCCCTCCTACACTCACCCGCCCATCTATTTATGGCCGACCATTCCTTCTTGGATGGTAATGGTTGCTAGGAAAAAAAGATATAGTTATTTGGTTCATGGAAATTAAGCATACTCATTTCACATTTCCACCCAATCCAAAAGGCAACTTCATTAACCGTTCGTCCATAGCTTTGGACGTAACGAGACAAAGTGTTCTACTCATTCTCTACTTCATCTTGGTCGTCTCTTTTAGCAAACTTGACGATCGAGTTGCCTCGGTTCAGAGGCGGGAGCCCGTTTAAAGATCCGTCAACATGGTGCCACCTGGACGACGAGACTGGAGATTTAGGAGATCGGAGCAGCCGTAACAAAGCGTGGGATGATGGTTGAAGACCGAAGGACTCGGATCATTCGGTATAACATTTCTACCCACTTTGTAGTTTGTTAGTTTAGCTTTAATGGCAGTCCGGGTTATAGTACGCGATAGCGCCAGTTGTAAAAAGTTTTTGTTCCGCATTTGGCGTCTGTTAGACGGCCGGGGCGCTACCGTGGACTTACAGTGGTATCAGAGCCTCACCATTAAGCTATACTAACTTGTGCTAACGCGTTTAAAATATCGATCGAACCGAATTTCGAAAAACATAATTTTCAAGTGCTAAACTTTCTGTCGATTTTTAATCAGCCTAAAAATAATTTTACATATCACAGAAAATTAAGCAGGCTTTTTGATGAGATACGGTGAAATTTGGACACGTGTTACCACTATACCGCCGCGGATCCGCAGTCAAAGCTTGGGTTTGACCGTGGAACCACGGCCAGTATGTGGTAACAGTGGACCAAATTTTACCAGTGTGTTCTTCATGTGAAATTGTGGTTTCTGGAATATTTCTTTTGGGCCCATATTTTGTTACTGTACAGCAGATGTTCGTGGGGCCCACTTTGGGAAATTTTGTCGATCGAAATTTAAACATGTTAGTTTACAGTACTTACTTTATATCTCCGACCGGGAATGTCATTTGATCGGTAAACCGCGTCTAATTGCTATAGTTCTTTTAGACGGGTTTGCGAACGTGACATTCGCGTTGATGTTCTGTGTTGTGCTGTGATGTTGCGGATATATCAAGGGGGATAGCAGGGTGCAATGATAGTGCAGTTTGGATTTATTTGTACATTTGATATTGCGGGGCGAGCGTCCAACATGTGGACTGCCGTCACTGCCTGTTGTATAATATTCTTTTGGGGCACGACCGGGTTGAGGTCGATGTACCCGTTGTACATATTTTTCATTTCTGTACTAGGTTTATCCCGCGACGGAGTGCACGGATAGCCGGGTTCTGGAGGGCAAAGGGTCCGTATCTCATGGCTTTGAGAGGCAAAGGGACCTCACTCTAGAATTGGCAGACTATTCGCCACACTCGTAGGGGGTACAGGTTGACCCAAGGAGGGGTGCTCAATTTACCGGATTTCGTGAAGTGCCGGGTGTTCCATTCACTATGCTGTGGGGACTACCTCGCTTCAGGTTTTGGCGGGTAACTTGCCGCACCCGTAGGGGTCTAGGTTTCATTGCACAGGCTATCCACACGACCAGGGGAACGTCAGGTTTCAGCAGCAGCTCTGTGAAACCCGGGGATCCCAGATTATCTGTATTGTTCTGTGATGCTTATTACTTTTCTGTAATATTGCATATTGTCACGCCTAGAGCGATTATTGTATATTGGTATATATACTATTAGATGTTGTATATGTTTTACACCCACGCTAGTCCAGCCCCCGCTCTGTCGTTAGTTAAGTAACCTAATGGGTGATGACGGGACCCGGTGGCGAATGCGGATGGCATATACGTACATTATATTTTCGTTCTTTTCTGGTGTGAGTGATTGATGGGACTGCATTGATTCTTATCAATGCAAGGATAAAAACAAACCTATATTTGATGTTGTTGGAACAAATTTTAAAAGGTGTTATTACAAAGATGTTTCCTTTTGTTTTGCATAGTGATATTCAGGTTAGAATATCCTGCACCTCATTCGACGAGGCAAGGGCCGAGATCCCTTCACCGGGAGTGACCCCTTGGGCAGAAGTTTGCGTCAGGGTAATAACTTTAATATAGTCGATTACAAGTTGCTTTGCATCGCGGTATTCAGTTGGAATATCCTGCACCTCATTCCACGTGGAAAGAGCCGAGATCCCTTCACCGGGAGTAACCTCTTTAGCAAAAGGTTTTTCGTCACTATATTTTTATAAAAAGCTATCAGGTTCCTTCAACGAGATCAAGTTCATTACGTTAAAGGTTTTTCGCCAAAAACCAGCCGTAGCCCTCCGTCATTTCTTTTGGGTATTCAGTAGTATTCAAGCTATGTATTTTGACCTTCGCCAAGGCATAGTGTTTGGTAGCTGCTGGGTATTCATTTGTAGCATAGATAGATGTGTTGGTTTGGGACAGTCGTACTACTATTTTGGCCTTCGTCAAGGGTATGTACGGGTGGGTTCAAATTGACCTGGACAATGACGGGTAGAACTTGGCATGTGACTTATGACATTTTGACCTTCGCCAAGGTTATAAGAGCATGGGGCAAAAATCACATCGGGAGTTTCAAACATAAAGCAAACTTGCCAGGCATGCGCATACCTTCTGGAGTGTGATAACTTGAGTGGCTTCCATCAAGTTATCATGCGATGATAGTTGGATCCCGATTCTCACTGATGAGTTGGTTTACTCTTCGGGTGATCCCGACTAATTCTTCTTTCAGGTTTGGAGGAGAATTTGAGATTACAGTGGGAGGTTTCCTGATTAGATAAAGTGATAACCATTCTGATCTAGATTAGAGTGCACGCAGAGTGTTTCTTTTCTCTCTCTCTCCTTGGCAGCGACCTTTTGACCGACTCTAGACTATAACTCAGTGACCAAGTTGACCGAACCTTCTTAAAATACTGGCTTTTGGATTGTCTATAGTTGCATAAGTCATTGCCGCTACTTCTTTTACCCTTTGTATTTCTCAGAACACCCCGTATTATTACGGACATCCACTTCCATTAGATAGATCCATCGTATGGTTATATACGAACTCGAAGGGACTTCTTCGAGGATGGATCCAGGTTCAGGAGAAATAGAATTGGATTATTCAGTTGTCTTTTATTATCACCTTCTCTCAGATTGCGAGAGCTCCTTGGTTTAGGAGAGTACACCTATTACGCTTATTGGATAATCTTATTCCAAACCATAAGCTGGTGCCGAAAGGTAGGGAATGAAGAAAACCAATTAGCCTAAGTAGGGTGTGCAGAAGGTAATATGTAAAGACAAAAATAAAGGAATTAGAAAGAGGGCAAAGTAAATTGCGACTGTTATCATTCACGACCAAACCACGTACTTCATCGCCACTCCTATTTCACCTTTGCTTTTTCCCCAGTTCGGAAGAAATAGAATAAGGTATTATTCAGTTGTCTTTTATCATCACCTTCTCTCAAGTTGCGAGTACTCCTAGGTTTAGGAGGAAACACCTATTATGCTTACTGCATAGTCTTCTTCCAAACCATAGGCTGGTGCCGAACGGTAGGGAAGGAAGAAAACCATTTAGCCTAACGATGGTGTACAGAAGGAAATGAATAAAGACAAATAAAGGGATTTGGAGTGGTGGCAAAGAGATATACGGTTATAGTCATGAATTGGTTTATGGAAGAGGCATTACTAGGAATATCAGGATACCCCTACGAAACATTTTCATGTTTCAGTGCATTGTTAAAGGAAAAATAGTTTTCCCGATTACATACTTACTCCAGGGTATGTATTTACCAGGTTTCATTCTCATATCTGTACGGTTTTACAGATGATGAGTGGGAGTAAGTTATTGGGAATTAGGAGATCATCCTCATTATATCGGAATTCGTTGTAATTGGTGATATTTGAGGAAATCGCCTGGGTACAGTTTTCAACCTACGATGCACAGGTTTTGAGTTATTCAACTCAGCGGACTTATACAGAGTATTATATGTTGTCCAGTGTCCGTCAGGACAAAGGGGTTGGTCCTCGTACTATGTTCTATTTACTTGTGACTTCTCTAGTTTTTAGACAAGTGTTTCGTAGAAATACAGTGTCTAAGTTTTGAGAAGTTGTGGGTATAAGAATAAAGTAGAGAACCAGGTATCGCAAGTATCGGAATTCTTCAAAGAAATCGAAGATGTAGATTCTTGTGATTGGTATTCAGTTGATAGTAATGGTTTTGAGAAACTTGTTTCTCTTTCAGGTTACTCATAATTGGATGGATTCCTAAGTTGAGTAATGCTGATTAGCCTCTCTCCATTAAGTTGATATGCACTGGAGACAGCTGCAGGATTTGAATCTGGTTCCAATTAAATTAGTGCCTCTATTTCTATATTGGATATAGAACAGTTCATATCTTAACGATGTTAAGATACGGGGAGTTGTCCAGCTTATGCTTAAAACCAGATACTGGATAACTCAAGGCACGTTTCTGTAATGGCAGTTTGTGGGTTGACCCTGGCTTTGACGAGGGTTGACATTTCTACCATCTGGAAGATCAATAGTGATATTGTTCTTGACTCGCCACAGTTTTAGTAAAATGGATTTTTTCAGAAAACAATAGTGGGAGTATGGTAGAACTGGATATGATTCCAGAACCGCAAATGATTACGGAAAATTTATTAGGACCTATATATTCAATCAGGTTTGATATTCCAATAGCCACTCCGCAGATATGGTGGGTAACCTCAGACACCCGAGAGGTACTCCGGTAAACTCAAGGACGGTGACAAGGAGATTATTGTTTACCCAGACTTGACACTACTGTTGTTCCAGACTATGAGACCAGGCAGCAGGATGAGTATAGCGTCGTTCTAAACAAGTTTTAGAAGTACACGTACGTATTATTCTATCAGAGGGTTATCGTAGTCAGTGGGAGCAGCGGAAACATAGTGGGCAAGTAGCTTATGTCTATTTATAGACTTGAGCAAATATAGCGGAGATTAGATCATCTAATTTTGATGAGACAGTCATGGCTTTGACTTCATCAGAATAGGGGATGGATCTGTTGAAAAGGTAGTAGGGTGTGATGTCCTGGTATTTGGATGACATACACAGAGTAGGAAGTAAAATTCCTATACTTCAATCGGTCGTACTTTGGTTGTCACACAGTTGTTTCTCCACAAAGGATATGGATATAAAATTAGACATTCTGGTTTCTAGATCTATGGTTTTAGATCAAGATTTGGATGGTATCCCAATGTGGGTAAATTGACAGTATTCTAATAGTATTTTAGAATAGATGACTCCTGGCATGGTGGTGTACCTGCAGGTGATGGAGTCACCCACTCTAAAGGTGTCTTACAGACTAAAGGAGGGAGGGATGTGCATGATTGGCAGATCACTTACTTAGGCAATTGAGTCAATCGTAAGATGTCAAGTACCACACTAGATGTTGTTTTTGCACTAGGTGCGATAAGTTTATATTAATCCAATCCTAGAGAAACATTAGGAAGCAGTTTTAGAACATAAGTGCATGTTCTACGGATTTGATGATGGCAGCCTCCTTCGGGAGACGGTTATAGTTCCAGGCTTCAAAGGTGACATGAATTACAAGAGTGATTGTCAGAGTTATAGTTTTCTCTCCGACGAAGGACAGTATTATGGATAGGTGGTCCAAGAGGATACTATGGGAGGCATGGTGCTGGATACTGATTAGGTTCAGTGATCGATGCAGTCTAAGAAGTTTGGATTTTGAGTTCATTTATGAACTAGGTCCCATCAGATATCCAGACATATTCTAAGACAGGTATTACTCGATTCGGAAGATGGCTTTCTCCGCGAACTTGAGATTTAGAGAGATATAGAAAGAAACATCAGGGCGGATCCACTCACTGAAGCTATTTCTCGAACACAAGAGTTTTACAAACTAGCTTTGTGAAACTGATTAGTAGAGAAGTTGGATGTTCGGTATCACACGGGCTGTGAGTATGCAACATCGCAATAATTAGCCTTAAGTGCAAGTGGGAGATTGTTGGAGATAGTGCCCTCAAATTCAATTATTGGATCGCAGGTATGTGATTGCAATGATTGAGGCAGGACCTATACCGATATGACAGTCTTACTCGAGATGATAGTATGCTATCTGGTTTGTCTTTATCATCGTATACATGCTTTAGTTCACTATTGCATGATGATAGAGCCCATAGGATTTTTGCTTGACTACCAGCAATATGATGGCGATCATATACGTCGGAGCTGGGGTCTGTAAGCACATCCTTAAAGTGTCCCTAGTCGTGGGAGTTTCGAGACAGGGCATCGATACTACAGAGTAGACTAGTGTATACAGTCGAGACCCCGACGAGGGGCGATGGCCGGTCTCATAAGCCATTGGTGTCAGTAGGATCACCTAAGATGTATACAGGTGCTCATTAGGTTATGAGTACACCGGACAGGACTCGCCGGGAACCTGCTAGTTGGTATTATACATATCGTCAGATAGCAGTTCCCTGGTGATATGTGTATAGGTTAGTTCATCGACCTGAGATCATCATTTGTCTCGTGTGAGTTCTTACTGTGCTTAGATTACTACCCTACCACGCTCAAAGGAGTTGTGCAAACAGGTTTTAGTTGGGTACAGTCTCGAGCCACATTGGAGGCAAGTGAGCGGATCGGCAGGGGATTCGTCTCTCCCGGTATTGGGGGTGAGATCGGCTGTGTCTAGGAGAGCCATTACACAAAGCCCTCGGCCGAGGCAGGAGATTTACTGGTAGGTACTCCAGTAGTATCTCAGGGTGTTCTGGGCCACTCTCTGACACGACTTATACTGCTATTGGGGGTCTGACGTTACCAGCCCCTAGGCCGATATGCGATACTCATAGACGAACGGACCGGACTGTATGTATATTGTCACTGTTAGGCTCAGTAGGGTTTATGGATGAGTTCGCTTGTCAGCTTCCCTTCCAATCAATACATAGGCAAACCGTTACGTACAGCTTGTACCTCTGACGTGCTAGAGGTTATACCCAGTGCCAGTATGTTGATGAGTCATTAGAGTCCCCCACAGACACTTTCCCAAGTTCGTGCGAAACGTTGTAGAGGCCGTATGGTTTTATGGCAGGGTTCGGAAAATGCATGTGCGTTTTCGCACGTGTCATTTTTCGGGCAGATAATACTGGTCGGCTTTGGTTTAAGCCGGATCCGAGTATTATGCTGTATAGATATAATATTTTTGTCTCAGTTGCATTTGTATTCGGTCGTAATACAAATGCGGGTATGTTTATACTGATACGGGGTTATCCTGAAATTCGTTTCAGGATCGCTTTTGGAAGTTGCCAGTTTCCAGTTTTCTATCGACCGTATTTAACATTCCGTTAAATATGGATTTATCTTTCCTTGAGATGAGTGTGGAAGGTTCTAGAAGTTTCTAGAAGAGGTGACTAGGTTAGAGTGGTGTTAATGTTTCATTGGTTGCATTTAATGAAAGGATGACTAAGGTTATGAGTCATTCTTTCCATTAATGCATTTTTGTAAAGCCTTTGATATTTTCTCTTGATCTTTATCTTATGGTTACCCTCTCCCCTCCTACACTCACCCCCCCATCTATTTATGGCCGGCCATTCCTTCGTGGATGGTAATGGTTGCTAGGAAAAAAAAGATATAGTTATTTGGTTCATGGAAATTAAGCATACTCATTTCACATTTCCACCCGATCCAAAAGGCAACTTCATTAACCGTTCGTCCATAGATTTGGACGTAACGAGACAAAGTGTTCTACTCATTCTCTACTTCATCTTGGTCGTCTCTTTTAGCAAACTTGACGATCGAGTTGCCTCGGTTCAGAGGTGGGAGCCCGTTTAAAGATCCGTCGACGTGGTGCCACCTGGACGACGAGACTGGAGATTCAGGAGATCGGAGCAGCCGCAACAAAGCGTGGGATGATGGCTGAAGACCGAAGGACTCGGATCATTCGGTATAACATTTCTACCCACTTTGTAGTTTGTTAGTTTAGCTTTAATGGCAAATCCGGGTTATAGTACGCGATAGCGCCAGTTGTAAAAAGTTTTTGTTCCGCATTTGGCATCTGTTAGATGGCCGGGGCGCTACCGTGGACTTACATATTTAAATGAGAGATAGAAAATATATATACTATCTTTTCTATTCATTTCATTTAAGCTTTATCATTATCATTTAGACAAAAGCTTTTGCCATCATCTTCTTCTTCCTCCAAGCTCTCTTGAGTTTTCTATAGAGTGAGGGAATAAAAAAGAAAGGGTTTTGATTAAAAAAAATATACCACCTCATCATTCTACTCTAATCAAGCCAATTAGTTTAGAGTGTTTGGCTTCATCATCTTCTTTGATCAAGTGAAGCTAGGAGCTTGGACGAAGTGGACTTCGGGTGGATCATCGTGGACAAAGGAGGTTACTAGCAAGCCTTTCCAAACTCTCAATGATCTTAGGAGTCACAACAAGAGGACTACAAAGGTTGTATTCTTTTCACTTAGTGATTAAATGTTCTTTGTATGAGATACTAGTGTTGTTACCCTAAATTTCTAGTCAATGATTCATGGATAGTTTGCTTAGCACCTCTTTAAATTTTAAAGTGGCATATGTGATACTTCCATACTCTTAAGTAGGTGCTAGGGAAACCCAACAATGGTATCAGAGCAAAGCTGGAATTTTAGACACGGTGTTATTACAAATACGAAAACGAAATCGACTCCGAAAAATACGGTATTATGGAACCCTAAAAATGCTCTATGAAAATTTTCTAAAAAGTGCTTAAAAAAATTTTCAAACAGGTACAGAATGGAGTATGGGCAAACATAAGAACACAGGTGAAATACAGGGGCTTGTGCACGGATTTTGACCGAGCACAAGGCCCCAGAATCCGACCTGGCCGGCTCCCTACCCCCATTGCACCCCTTGTTTCTCCTGTGCTCTGTTGCTTGCAAGTTGGGGTTTCTAGTATTGTTTGCTTAGCCCAATTTTCATGTGATGATTGTTTTGACCTGGGGCTAATTCGTAGTGCTTCGTAGTGGTATAATTTAACATTAAATTGGTAACCTAGACTATGTTTAGCAGTTTGAACGAACTTCAAAACCCCACAACTTGACCCCGCTGAAATTTCCAAGTGTTGTGATTTTCCTAAGTTAACTTTATATTCAATAGTCGTGCAAGTGTTCTTATAGGCCCTCTAGAAGAACATAATAACCTTAACTCGATTCTATACCCACGGAACCACGATCGAACCTTCGGGTTTGCCGTAGTTCCATGGTGTCATAGGTGAGGCGTTGGTTAACCCCTTCTACGGCTGGACCATAGACACTATGGCGCGTTTTTGGGTATTTGTAACTTTGCTCAAGTGTTGAGCTCTTGGGGTGAATTGTGGGTGTATGTTGATTCGATCAAAATATTAAACATCGTCTTGATATATGAGATTGTGATAATTGCAATTGTTGTTTTTTCACTTTCTTTTTCGCGACCGTAACTGTAGTATGTGGTGTATCGCCGTTTTTGTTGCTATACATCAACGACAATCGGGATACGCATACTTTCTTATGTTGATGATATGAGATATTATGTGTTGAGATATGATGAGTAGGATTGTCGCGATCGAATAGCCAGGGGTTTTATGTGAGATGAGAGTTTTATTTTTCATTCATGTAAAGATTAAATGTATGTAATATTCTTTTATTTGGGGCACTTCCGGGTTGAGGATGATGTCACCATTATTTTATATTATTTACTTTTACGCATTAGGATAGATCCAAGGAGGGGAGCACAAGTGACCGGGTTCTAGGGTTCAGTGGGAGGCCATCTCGAGGAGTCGAGACCGGGTTTCCTAAACTCTAGAATTGATAGGGTCACTTGCCGCTCTCGTAGGGGTCTTGGGGTGTGGGCTTGGCTATTTATCGCGATCGTGG
This sequence comes from Agapanthus africanus, assembly GCA_030015575.1. Classification (NCBI taxonomy): domain Eukaryota; kingdom Viridiplantae; phylum Streptophyta; class Magnoliopsida; order Asparagales; family Amaryllidaceae; genus Agapanthus; species Agapanthus africanus. The sequence continues at coordinate 461,350,114 of CM057338.1, forward strand.
AATCCGTATTTTCTATTGTTGGATGAATATACGGACCTCCTAGATATCCTTTTTATTTTCATATGTGCTTCTACTGTTGATATTCTGTAATGAGATTACTTAGTATCTGAGTCGAATGGTTTATTGTTATATATGTGATATATAATAAACGTTGCTTATGTTATACACCTGCGCTAGTCCCTCCCCGCTATGCCGTTAGTTAAATAACCTAACAGTGCATAACGGGACACTGTGGCGAATGCGGATGACATAAGTTGTAACAACTGGGAATATATTGGTAATTAATTATATTTTAATAAGTATTTTTTTTTATAAAAAGTTTACTAAATTGCCTTTCAAATATTTTATCGGAATTAATAAAGATTTTCTAAAATTTTATCTCGACCGCACACACTTGTGCATGTAAACTAGGGTTAAATTTAGGGTGAACCATGTTTGGCAACCATGGTGGTCTAACCTCTTCTTGTCAAACTATTTAGTTCTAGTCAAAGTCTTAGTTTTGGGTTAAGAGGGATTAAGGTTTTGTTTTGATTTTAAGTTTTAAAATCCTTTTGGTTGACTTGAAGGAAGGAGAGAGAGAATGCTTGGTGGCTTGGGTACATGCAAACATTTATTATGAAGTGAGAGATGGGTGGCTTTAAGGTTGAGTCACAATCCATCCCATTTTCAAAACTTTTTGCTATCTTTCAAACTCTCTCCCTCACATCTTCTCACACACTCACACCCTCACATCAGCCACAAAATCAACAACAACAGCTGCTGCCCAACAGCCCCCCTAACTTCATAAACAACACATACATACCATCATCTTATACACAATCCCACACCACAATACTTCAACATCTTCTTCACTTGCTGCTACAACAGCAACACAAAAAAAAATATACCACACAACACCTAAGAGAAAGCAAACAGTAGCAGCTTCAGCAAGTTCTGTAGCAGCCAACAGAGCCTGAACTGTGAAACAGTTCAGCACATTTCAGCCAAATTACTGCACCAGGGGATATAACAGCAGCACACACACTTCCTCCTTCTCCTCTTCTCCCTCACCTAGGATCTCTAAAGGTATAACCCCTTAACTCGACTCCTATTTGCTAAGTTATGGTTGTAGTGTAGTTAGTGGTCATAATATGTAGATTAGTGCTAGTTGTAGTGTTTTTGAGTGAGATTTAGTCAAGTGATGGTTTTGATGGTTAGTATAACCTTAGTAAGCGCTGTTAAGGCTAGTGAAACCAAGAGTTATTCCAGATTTCACAAAAATATCCGAATCGCCCGACTTGACGCAAATTAGAAAATTTAGCACTTTTAAGCCTCTGTAAGATCTGCTGTTGACCCGAACCTTTAAAAATAAAATTGTGAAGACTGTAGCACAGTGATCTTAGCATAGACACACACAGAGAGCACGGGGACCCATCTCCAAGTTTAGGCCGCCGGTTTATTCCTTCTGGCCGCAAATTGCGGCCAGAACAGGAGCTAGGGTGTTGGGTTTTTGGCTGTGGGGTTCTTCTGGGTAGCTTAGGGTTTTGGTATCTATAACTTTTTAAGTTGGGACCAGAGGCAAAATCTGGAGCTATAAACGAGTTATCGATGTTTTAGAACTTGTGCGACACGCGCGTGATCCGCGTGGTTCTGTGGCGCGCTGTGCGACACAGCGCATCGAAGTTGGTTCTAGTGAGTTCGCGCGCGTCGCGACGTGTCGTGTGCACGCGCGTTTAGTTTCACGCACGCGTATCCTTTTAGCGATAATTATACGATTCGGGTGATTTGCGTGAATTTGTGTTAAGTGATATTAGTGTTAGTTAGACTATCCTAATTAGGTATTGTCAGGGCCAAGTTAACCTAGGAAAACTCCAGATTACACTTAAATACCCTCAGTTTTCAAATTGTACAAAACTTGACGTTTTTGAGCAAAACTTAGCTTTTTGAGATCTGCTGTTACCCCTGTAAGTTCAGAATGAAATTGAGTGGCCCATAGCCTACTAGTGATACCCTGACCCCACCACCAGGGCCCGATGTAACACCCTAGGATGTGTTCAGTGGCTAATTATATTTTAATATATGATTTTAATAAAAAGTTTACCAAATTGATTTTCAAATAATTTTTCCAATTTAATAAATATTTTTCAAAAATTTTGCCAAGCTTGCACAAACTTGTGCATGTAAACTAGGGTTAAAAATTTGGGTTAAACCATATTTAACAACCATGGTGGATTAAACCTCTCTATTATTAAGTTAAAATGATTTTTATTTAGGGTATTATTTTTAAAATAAAAAGGGATTTAAATTTTTAAATTGGTTGACTTGTGAGTGCATCATGGCTAAGCCATGCTTGCATTAAATGAGAGAGAGAGAGAGGGGTGCATCATGGCAAGCCCATGCTTGCAATTAATGTGGCAAGAGAGAGAGAAATGGGGGCTTGACTCTCTATTGTTATCATTCATTCATTCCTTCTTTTGTTGGTCACTCTCACATCTCACTCACTCTCACACACACACACACACACTCTCAGCTTCATCATCAGCAGCAGAAGCTGCAGGCACAGCAGCAGCATCACACAACAGCAACAACAACAGAGCACCAGCCTCAGTCCCAGCATCAGCATCACCAAGCAACAGCAGCAGCTCCTTGCAGCAGTCGCAGCAACACATGTAGCAGCAGCCCAGCACTTACACCATCAACAACACCATCAGCAACAATAACAACATCAACCGCAACAGCAAGAATCAGCATCAGCAGTAGCAGTAGCAACAGAAACAACATCTGGAGCAGCAGCAGCAGTGGCAGCTTCTTCTTCTTCTCTTCTTCTCCTGACCCAGCGTCGTAGGGTCAAGTGAGGTATAACCTCTGAGCTTCACTTGCACGTATGCTTGACTTGTGTGTCGGTTTAACTTATTAGTGTAAATTTGTGATTGTTAGTGCTAGATTATGTGTTATTAGTGATATTTGTGATGTTTAGTGTAAACTTTGCTTAGGCAAGGTTAGTTTTGGTTAGACTAAGTTAGTTAGGTGCTATTGAAGCCAAGTAAACCTAGGTAACCGCAGTTTACACCAAAATACCATGAATTTTCATGGTTGTGCAAAATGTGACTTTTTAAGCAAAAACTTAGCTTTTTAATGGCTGCTGTTACCCCAGTGAGTTCAGAATAATATTGAGTGGACTGTAGCATACTTGAGAGACCCTGACCCCACCACCAGAGCCCGACCCCATCAGCCCAACCTTAGGCCGCCGGAAAAATCTTTCTGGCCGCAAATTGCGGCCAGACGTGGGGGATAGGAGCTAGGGTTTTTAGGGTGGGTATCTGCTATGTTTTGTAGGTCCGTGGTATATATAGTTTTGTAATATTTTAACCTGGGTAGAATTTGGGACGATATATCGTTTTCTGGTGTTTTTGGTTTGCGCGATACGCGAGTGGGTTTTTTGATTCAGCGTATCGCGGCGTGTCGGGCTGAGTCGTAGACGCGTGCACACACGTTTCAGCGTATCGCACACACGCGCGTTGATTCGCGACGCGAGTTTCACGTTTTGTTTCGATATCGCGTTTTGCGAGATTCTTGCTTATATAATTGGATCCCTTGTGTAAATTCCAGGTTCACAGGCGGGTACGTCAGACGTCGCCAGGAAAGGGAAGCAAGTGGTCGGCTATACTTAGCACGCGACCAGGTGAGTAGATTTAACATCTACGGGGAAATCGCCCGTATGGCGTTAAGCGTCAGGGCGTAATAGTTTTTGTAGTCATGAGTGTCTATATAGATATACTGGTAGTATAGAACACTGCACTATTACTAGCGGTCCTAGTTGCACGAGCACGATTTATATGCTACACTCACACCGTTAGTGATTGCCATGCCACTCACGATGTAGGATTGCTATAAACCGCATATTATATTGATTCTGCTTATTTGACGTTGACATGATTTGCTGCATACATCACATATATTCATACTTGTGACATATACATCACATATATTCATACTTGTGACTTATACCTCACATATTCATACTTGTGACATATACATCACATATATTCATACTTGTGACTTATACCTCACATATTCATACTTGTGACATATACATCACATATATTCATACTTGTGACTTATACCTCACATATTTATATACATATACTCATACTCGGGCACATATACATCATATGTCTACATTAGTGCACATGTACATTGCTATATTCACTTGCGTACTTATCCATTCGCACATCCATACCTATACCACATTCATATATTACATACATGGATGATATTGACTTGATTTAAAACTAAGGGACCGCAAATGATATTTTCAAAACTGGATCTTTTAAAAAGAGCGGTTCTCCCTTTCTTTTACCCGTAGTGTCATACAACACATTGCATGGATCTACGCATTGGATTTGATTTCTGTGATTTCTGGATTTGGGAACCGGAGTACTATTTTAAGAAAATACGCACTGTTTGAAAACCCGGTTTCCTTTGATATGATATTTAGTGCGTCCACCATGAGTTTTCTCGGTTCCAGAGAGCTTGTGTGAGTATACCCGATTCGAGGAGAGGTAGGCACCGATTGCGGGTACATGGTGGACCCGGTACGGTACCCCGGGGCGAGAAGACTCGTATTGTTAGATGGTGAGCCCGGCGGAGGGACTACTACCTCCCGGTGATTGGTTGGACCTGGCGGTTATCCGGAGGATACTGACCAGAGTAGCTTGATGGATACGGGACAACGCGTACTGCCGGGGACGAGGGCCGATTCCGCAGACGGAGCCCGTGGGCAGATCCGATGGACGGACGCCCCATATTGGAGGATTTGCGTGTCGATGCGGGACACGACTGATTTTATGATATTTTGAGTGCCGGTGATGGGCACTCCCGATTTTATGAGATTACAGGATTTGAGGACCGATGTGGATGACGACTCTTGAGTTGTACTGGGCTTTTGGTGTATTGATAGACTCCAGTTATTTTCCACGTTGATATTCCGTGTAGATATTATTCCTTTACATACTCAACATTCAGTACTTGACATCTCATCCTGTAGCTAGTATACCTGATAGAGTACACATGCTTACATATTATTGCGTACCCTGCTCATCATATATAGGGTTGTTAGATGTATCGCCATGCCTGATTATCACATATCTTGCTCATCACATAGAGATGATTATTAGATAGCACTTGTTGCATGATATTGAGCATCCAGTTCATCATATAGATGTGTATTAGTTGGCATAGTTTAGAGTATCGCAGCACGTGCATACTCGCGATTACCTTTATATGTTATCTACTATTCACGAGTTGGCAACTCACCCCCGTTGTGCCACAGTGTTTGCAGGTTGCCCTTGGGAGTAGTCGCGGCTGGCTGTTTACCGCATCTTTTGACACAGATACCATTTCTGTGGCGTGTTAGCCTTTTTGCTATTAGGTGGGTTTTGTACGGTATCTGTTTATCTTTCAGTTGTATATTGATATATCTAGTATTCTCCATCTACCTTTCTGTATTGACTTAGAGACAGTTGTGAGGACGATGTATATGATTTATACTCTGGTGTCGAGCTCGCATGTGAGCCGACTTTTTATTATGCAGTCTTACCTTTTATGATATTTGTCTTTGCCTTACTGCTTATTCTTCGCTACGGCGTCGTATATCATATTGTGATACTCTATTCATTTCACATGTTATTTCTACTACTCCTTGCCTTTACCCGACTTGCGGGACAAATGTTTGTAAAGGAAATGTTGCCAAAATTATTAAAATATAACTCTTGAACTTAAAAGGGATTTCTACTAAATTAATTAAAGTTTCTTAGACAGGTATAACTGTTTTTACAAAAATGTTTTAATCACTCTATATTTATTGGTTTTGATTTCTGGGTTTCGGCTTACTTAGTCGCGTTACGCCTGTAGACGTTACGTGGCTAAGTGCCGGTCACGGGCCAAATTATCGGGTCGTGAAACCCGACCCCACCACTCCAACCTACGGCCGCCGGAAAATTCATTATGGCCGCAAATTGCGGCCAGACCAGGGAGTTAGGAGCTAGGGTTCTTGGTACAGGTGTCTGCTACATTGTTTAGGTCCATGGTATATATAGTTTTGTACTATTTTGATCTGGGTAAAATCTGGGGCAGTATATCGTTTTCTGGTGTTTTAGTTTGAGCGATACGCGAGTGGGCTTTGTGATTCAGCGTATCGCGGCGTGTCGGGTTAAGCATTAGGCACATACACGCACGTTTCAGCGTATCGCACACACGCGCGTTAATTCGCGACACGAGTTTCTCGCTTTGTTTTGATATCGCGTTTTGGCGAGATTTTTGATTATATTTGGGTTCTGTGTAAATTCCAGGTTCACAGGCGGGTACGTCAGACGCCGCCAGGAAAGGGAAGCAGGTGGTCGGCTATACTTAGCACGCGACCAGGTGAGTGGATTTAACATCTACGGGGAAATCGCCCGTATGGCGTTAAGCGTCAGGGCGTAATAGGATATTTAGTTTTATGTGTTCATGTAGACATACTAGAGTAGCATACCTTTTGTTATATATAGAACTGGTAGTATAGAACACTGCACTGTCACTAACGGTACAAGTCGCACGAGCACGATTTATATGCTACACTCACACCGTTAGTGATTGCCATGACACTCACGGTGTAGGATTGCTAGAAATCATATATTATATTGATTCCGTTTTATTGACGTTGTCATGATTTGCCACATATCAGCATATGTTATACCCATACCATGTACACTATATACTTACGGTTGTGCATACCTTCATTGATATATCATTACCTGTGCACATGTACCCTTATATTTCGTCATAGTGCATATATATATATATAGATATATCTTGATATGTTTATACCTATGCCCTATACATCACATATATTCATACTTGGCACACATACATCACATATCCATACTTGTGCCATATACATCACATATATTAACACTTGGCACAGATACATCACAGATTCATGCTTGTGCCACATATATCATCCACTCGTACTTGGACACATATACATCATATGTGCACATTAGCGCACATGTACATTGCTACATTCACTTAGCATACTTATCTTTCGCACATCCATACCTATACGCATATTCATATGTTACATACATGGATGATATTGACTTGATTTAAGAATTAAAGGACCGCATATGATATTTTCCAAACTGGATCTTTTAAAAAGAGCGGTTCTCCCTTTCTTTTACTCTTAGTGTCATATGACGCATGGCATGGATTTACGCATTTGATTGATTTATGTAATTTCTGGATTTGGGAACCGGAGTACTATTTTAAGAAAATACGCACTGTTTAAAAACCCGGTTTCCCTTGATATGATATTTCAGTGCGTCCACCATGTGTTTTCTCGGTGCTAGAGCGATACATGTGAACCCGAGTCAAGGAGTTGGACGAGGCCGATTGCGGGTATATGGTGGACCCGGTATGGTATCCCGGGGCAAGAACGGATCGCTGTGCAGTAGACGGTGAGCCTGGCAGAGGGACTACTACCTACCGGTGATTGGTTAGACCTGGCGGTTATCCGGACGATACTGACCAGAGTCGAGAGATGGTTACGGGACGACTCGTACTGCCGGGGTCGAGGGCCGATACCGCAGACAGAGCCCGTGGGCTGACCCGGACTGACGGATGCCCGAGATATGAGGTTTTGCGTGTCGATGCTGGATACGAGTTTTCTTGATATTTGGGTGCCGATGTTGGGCACTCACGATTTTATGAGATTACAGGATTTGAGGGCCGATGTGGATGACGGTGCCTGAGTTGTACTGGGATTTGGGTGTATTGATAGACACCGGTTATTTTTCCACGTTGATATCCCGTGTAGACATTATTTCTTCCCATACTCAGCATTCAGTACTTGACATCTCATCCTGTAGCTAGCATACTTGATAGAGTACACATGCTTGCATATCATTGTATACCCTGCTCATCCTATATAGGGTTGTTAGATTACACTGCCATGTCTGATTATCACATATCTTGCTCATTACATAGAGATGTTAGTAGATCGCACTTGTTGCATGATATTGAGCATCCAATTCATCATATAGATGCTACCTGTTGGCATAGGTTAGAGTATCGCAGCACGTGCATACTCGCGATTACCTTTATATGTTATCTACTACTCACGAGTTGGCAACTCACCCCCGTTGTACCACAGTGCTTGCAGGTTGCCCTTTGGAGTAGTCGTGGCTGGCTGTTTACTGCATCTTTTGACACAGATACCAGTGTTGAGGCGCGTTAGCCCTTTTGCTATTTGGTAGGTTTTGTACGGTATCTGTTTACTTTCAGTTGTATATTGATGTATCTAGTACTCTCCATCTACCTTCATGTATTGGCTTAGAGACAGTTGTGATGGCGACATATGTTATTTTGTACTCTGGTGTCGAGCTCGTTGTGAGCCGACTTTATTTATGCATTCTTATATTTCTTGCTATCTTCATTTCATTTCTACTCAGTCGTACATTATCATTGTGATTCTCTGTTTATTCCCCATGTCATTTTACTTACATCTTGTCTTTTACCCGCTCTCGGGACAAACTTTTTATAAGGGAAATGTCGCCAAAATTATTAAACAACACATGAGCTTAAAAAGGGTTTCTACTAATTTAATTAATGTTTTCTAAACATTTACAACTGTTTTTACAAAACGTTTTAACACTCTAAATTTAATGGTTTTGATTTCTGGGTTCGGCTTACTTAGTCGCGTTACGCCTGTAGACGTTACGCGGTTAAGTGCCGGTCACGGGCCGAACTTTGGGTCGTGACAAAGTTGGTATCAGAGCGTAGGTTTGTACCTTCGGAGTGTAGGATGATCCTGGTATGATGGAGTAGGTAGCTGCAGCAGGATGGCGTGGCGTGTGTATGTTCCGCGGCATACTCACGACACGATACCCCGCCTAAGCGACCTTAGGACTTATTGATTGAAATTCCTTCTTGATATACACTCTTGCGATTCGATTTCCATATCCTCATCGAATCCTACTTTCTTTACAGCCATTATGCCGCCAAAGACTACGAAGGCACAGAGAGCGGCCGCGAGGGCCGAGATGCGAGTTGACTCATCCGAGACGAGGACTGATCCGGGCAGTACATCCGTTGCACCCGAGCAGACTGTCCCTGCTATGACAGACCAGATCGCCACACTAGGGGCTGGCATGCAGGAGATGCGCCAGACGGTGGGATCCAGCATGCAGGAGATGCGCCAGATGATAGGCTCGCTAGTTGAGACGCTTCGAGCGCAGCGACCAGAGGTAGCTCCACCAGTCACGGGGACCGCGATGGTACCTACCGTACAGCCAGTTGCCCTGCAGCCACAGAGGTGATTGCAGTATCGTTAGCAGAATTCATGAGGCTGAAGCCTCCGGTCTTCACAAGCACCGATCCAGCCGAGGACCCGCAGTCTTTCATTGATAGGATGGCCCGGATATGCAGTTCGCTCAGATGCTCAGATACGAGATGGGTAGAGTTCGCGAGCTTTCTCCTGGAAGGACTTGCGCAGAAATGGTGCGAATCGGTTGAGAAGGGCAGAGCAGCAGGTCTTCCTCCTATGACCTGGACAGAGTTCGTGACGATGTTCCTTGCCCGTTTCCTTCCCCGGAGTGTTAGGGATGCCCGAGCACGCAGATTTGAGTCCTTGCGCCAGACACCAGAGATGACCGTGGCAGACTACGATGTGCTATTCACCGAGCTATCAGGCTATGCTCCGTACCTAGTGGCTACTGAAGAGTTGTGAGTTAAGAGATTTGTCCGAGGCTTGCTTACACCACTGTTCCTTGCGATCAGCGCACAGCACTACGAGACATATGCAGCAGCCGTAGATGCAGCCCTATTAGTCGAGGCGCGCCTTGCAGAGACTTCGGCAGTTCCAGGGCCGAAGAGAGTTCGTACCGACATGACAGCACAGAGACGGCCATTCAGGCGCCGCAACAGACACCTCGCAGGTGGCAGAGGCTCGAGACGAGGTCAGCTTTTCATCTCTTATCCCCAGGAGAGTCAGTCAGCATCATCCGGATGTTTCCGATGCGGGAGTTCTTATCATCGTGTTCGAGAGTTTCCTGAGATACCCCGTAGAGAGGCAGCCGAACCACATGTCACACTACCATCTTCACCACCTCAGAGGGCATTGCCCATTGTACCCACAGTTGCTCCGCGTCAGACTCAGGCACATAGAGGCCGTGGTCGCGGAGGGTTTGTTCCTAGAGGGCGAGGTGGTCGAGGCAGAGGACAGCCAGCCACCGGTCGAGTATAGCCAGTTGCTAGTAGGGGACCGCCAGTTGCAGGTAGAGGACAGGCACGGGTTTTCGCGTTGACGCATCAGGACGCGCAGGCGTCCAATGCGGTGGTTTCAGGTACCTTATCAGTATGTTCTGTTGATGCACACGTATTGTTCGATCCCGAATCCACGCACTCGTACGTTTCCACACATTTTGTGCCGATTTTAGGTAGAGAGTCTGGGCTGCTTGATTAGCCGCTTGTTGTAACCACTCCCGTGGGAGAGTCGTTTGTTGCTAGGCGCGTGTTCCGATCCTGTGTTGTCCGTATTGGCGAGAGAGATTTGCCTGTCGACTTGATCCTTCTGGAGATGTTGGACTTCGAGGTTCTTTTGGGCATGGATTGGTTAGCCACGTGCTATGCGTCTGTGGACCGCCGCGAGAAGACAGTGAGATTTTGTTTTCCCAGCGAGTCGTCTTTTTTTATGCAGGGGGACCGTGGTGCCGCCCCTCACAGATTGATTTCTTCTCTTCACGCTGGACAGCTTTTGAGGAAGAGATTTCAGGGATTTCTAGCCTATATTTGTGACACTAGAGCCACAGAGGTTCCGTTGGATCAGGTTCCGATTGTATGTGAGTTCCCTGACGTATTCCCTGGCGAGCTTCCTGGGCTACCGCCTGAGCGTGATGTTGTGTTCTGTATTGATTTGATTCTCGGCACGGGGCCTATTTCTATACTGCCTTATCGAATGGCCCCGGCGGAGCTTAGCGAGTTGAAGAGTCGGTTGCAAGATTTGCTGGACAAGGGACTTATTTGACCCAGTGTTTCTCCTTGGGGTGCTCCGGTCCTGTTTGTTAAGAAGAAGGACGGCAGTTTGCGTCTGTGTATCGACTACAGGCAGCTGAACCGGGTGACCGTGCGGAACAGATATCCGTTGCCGCGCATCGACGACTTGTTCGCCAGCTTCAGGGGGCAGGATATTTTTCGAGGATCGATTTACGATCGGGCTATCATCAGCTGCGAGTTCGCCAGGAGGACAATCCGAAGACAGCCTTCTGTACGCGTTATGGCCATTATGAGTTCTTGGTGATGTCATTCGGACTCACCAACGCGCCAGCAGCCTTCATAGACTTGATGAACCGTATATTCAGGCCGTATCTCGACTTGTTCATCATCGTATTCATTGACGATATATTGGTGTATTCCTGGAGCAGAGAGGAGCACGAGCAGCACCTGCGGATCACACTGCAGACTTTGAGGGAGCACCAGCTTTATGCGAAGTTCTCCAAGTGCGCGTTCTGGTTGGACAGCGTGGACTTCTTGGGTCACGTAATTACCTGGGATGGTATATGTGTAGACCCGAGGAAGGTCGAGGCCGTTTGGAGTTGGCCCAGACCTACATCTGTTACTGAGATACGCAGCTTTCTAAGACTGGTCGGCTACTACAGGCGATTTGTACAGGATTTCTCCCGTATTGCTGCACCCTTGACCGGATTGTCCCGGAAGGGAGTTCCTTTCGTTTGGACAGAGGAGTGCGAGCGCAGTTTCCAGCAGCTACGGACTTGTTTGACTACGGCGCCAGTGTTATCATTGCCTTCAGGATCGGGCAGATTTGTAGTATATTGTGACGCTTCACGAGTGGTGCTAGGATGCGTATTGATGCAGCATGGCAGGGTGATCGCTTATGCTTCCCGGCAATTGAAGAAACATGAACAGAACTACCCCACTCACGATTTGGAGATGGCCGCAGTGGTCTTTGCACTTAAGATCTGGCGACATTACCTGTACGGCGAGTCGTGCCAGATATTCACTGATCACAAGAGCCTAAAGTATATATTTCAGCAGCGAGACCTGAATCTCCGACAGCGTCGTTGGATGGAACTGGCGAAGGACTACGACTGCGAGATCTTATATCACCCAGGCAAGGCTAACGTAGTAGCAGATGCTTTGAGTAGGAGGCCCGAGGGTAGTCTAGCGTGTTTGAGTGCAGTACAGAGGCAGTCGTCGGCAGATATTATGCGACAGCCGGGTGCAGTTCGAGTTCACGGAGATCGGGGGACAGCTTGCACATGTTCGTGCACGCCCACAGTTGCTTGACCGTATATATGAGGCACAGCGCAGCGATGACCGTTGCTCAGAGATCATGGCACAGATTGGACAGGATAGATTCTCCGAGTTCGTGATTGATGATCAGGGGATATTACGATTTGGGTCTAGACTGTGCGTACCAGATGCTGGGGGATTGCGGCGCGATATTCTTGAGGAGGCACATCGATCGGTGTACAGTGTCCACCCCAGATCCACCAAGATGTACCATGATATGAGAGAGGTCTACTGGTGGGACGGAATGAAGAGGGACATCGCGGAGTTCGTATCGAGAAGCCTGACTTGTCAGCAAGTCAAGGCCGAGCACTAGAGGCCCGCAGGAGAGCTACAACCGTTACCCATTCCGGAGTGGAAATGGGAACAGATTTCAATGGATTTCGTTGTGGGTCTGCCCAGGACTAGGCAGGGGTATTACTCCATTTGGGTGATCGTGGATCGTTTGACGAAAGCGGCTCACTTCCTGCCGGTGAACACGACTTTCGGATTTGCTCAGTACGTCCAGATTTATATCGACGAGGTTGTACGACTACATGGGGTCCCGACGTGTATTGTGTCCGACCGAGGCACCCAGTTTACCAGCAAACTATGGCAGAGGCTTCAGGAGGCTTTGGGCACTCGTTTGAGTTTCAGCACGGCATTTCATCCGCAGACCGACGGACAATTAGAGCGGACCATTCAGACTCTCGAGGACATCTCCGAGCATGCGTTTTAGACTTTGGTTGTAGCTGGGATCATCATTTACCCTTGATAGAGTTCTCCTACAACAATAACTTCCAGGACACTATTCAGATGGCACCTTTCGAGGCTTTGTATGGGAGGAGATGTAGATCACTCGTCTGTTGGACAGAGCTGAGCGAGAGCAGTATTTTGGGGCCACAGATCGTACAGGAGACGACCGAAAAGATACAGCTGATTCGAGACAGGATGAGGACAGCTCAGAGCAGGCAGAAATCGTATGCTGACAGACGCCGCCGCAGATTAGAGTTCGCAGTTGGCGACCACGTTTTTCTGAGGGTCTCTCCAATGAAGGGAGTGATGAGGTTTGGACGAAAGGGGAAGCTTAGCCCCAGGTTCATAGGTCCTTTCGAGATTCTCGAGCGGGTAGGCGCAGTAGCATATCGTTTGGCTCTTTCACCCAGTCTTTCGGATGTCCACCCCGTCTTCCACGTATCGATGCTACACAGATATCTTCATGACCCTTCCCACACGATCCAGCATCAGACAGTTCAGCTTGAGCCCAACCTTTCGTTCACTGTGCAGCCAGTTGAGATATTGGATCGGCAGGTGAAGAAACTTCGATCTAGGGTCCTACCGTCGGTAAAGGTTCTTTGGCGCAGCCCGAATGGTAAGGAGATCACTTGGGAGGCCGAGGGGGAGATGCGGAAGAAATTCCCTCATGTCTTTGAAGGTACGCGTAGTCATATATTTTAAATTCGGGGACGAATTTTCTTAAGGGGGGAAGACTGTAACAATTGGGAATATATTGGTAATTAATTATATTTTAATAAGTATTTTTTTTATATAAAAAGTTTACCAAATTGCTTTTCAAATATTTTATCGGAATTAATAAAGATTTTTCTAGAATTTTATCTCGACCGCACACACTTGTGCATGTAAACTAGGGTTAAATTTAGGGTGAACCATGTTAGGCAACCATGGTGGTCTAACCCCTTCTTGTCAAACTATTTAGTTCTAGTCAAAGTCATAGTTTTGGGTTAAGAGGGATTAGGGTTTTGTTTTGATTTTAAGTTTTAAAATCCTTTTGGTTGACTTGAGGGAAAGAAAGAGAGAATGCATGGTGGCTTGGGCACATGCAAGCATTTATTATGAAGTAAGAGATGGGTGGCTTTAAGGTTGAGTCACAATCCATCCCATTTTCAAAACTTTTTGCTATCTTTCAAACTCTCTCCCTCACATCTTCTCACACCCTCACATCAGCCACAAAATCAACAGCAACAGCTGCTGCCCAACAGCCCCCCCAACTTCATAAACAACACATACATACCATCATCTTATACACAATCCCACACCACAATACTTCAACATCTTCTTCACCTGCTGCTACAACAGCAACACAAAAAAAAATATACCACACAACACCTAAGAGAAAGCAAACAGCAGCAGCTTCAGCAAGTTCTGTAGCAGCCAACAGAGCCTGAACTGTGAAACAGTTCAGCACATTTCAGCCAAATTGCTGCACCAGGGGCTATAGCAGCACACACACACTTCTTCCTTCGCCTCTTCTCCCTCACCTAGGATCTCTAAAGGTATAACCCCTTAACTCGACTCCTATTTGCTAAGTTATGGTTGTAGTGTAGTTAGTGGTCATAATATGTAGATTAGTGCTAGTTGTAGTGTTTTTGAGTAAGATTTAGTCAAGTGATGGTTTTGATGGTTAGTATAATCTTAGTAAGTGATGTTAAGGCTAGTGAAACCAAGAGTTATTCCAGATTTCACAAAAATATCCGAATCGCCCGACTTGACGCAAATTAGCAATTTTAGCACTTTTAAGCCTCTGTAAGATCTGCTGTTGATCCGAACCTTTAAAAATAAAATTGTGAAGACTGTAGCACAGTGACCTTAGCATAGACACACACACAGAGCACGGGGACCCATCTCCAAGTTTAGGCCGCCGGTTTATTCCTTCTGGCCGTAAATTGCGGCCAGAACAGGAGCTAGGGTGTTGGGTTTTTGGCTGTGGGGTTCTTCTGGGTAGCTTAGGGTTTTGGTATCTGTAACTTTTTAAGTTGGGACCAGAGGCAAAATCTGGAGCTATAAACGAGTTATCGATGTTTTAGAACTTGTGCGACACGCGCGTGATCCGCGTGGTTCTGTGGCGCGCTGCGCGACACAGTGCATCGAAGTTGGTTCTGGTGAGTTCGCGCGCGTCGCGACGTGTCGTGTGCACGCGCGTTTAGTTTCACGCACGCGTATCCTTTTAGCGATAATTATACGATTCGGGTGATTTGCGTGAATTTGTGTTAAGTGATATTAGTGTTAGTTAGACTATCCTAATTAGGTATTGTTAGGGCCAAGTTAACCTAGGAAAACCCCAGATTACACTAAAATACCCTCGGTTTTCAAATTGTACAAAACTTGACGTTTTTGAGCAAAACTTAGCTTTTTGAGATCTGCTGTTACCCCTGTAAGTTCAGAATGAAATTGAGTGGACCATAGCCTACTGGTGACACCCTGACCCCACCACCAGGGCCCGACCCCACCACTCCAACCTACGGCCGCCGGAAAATTCATTATGGCCGCAAATTGCGGCCAAACCAGGGAGTTAGGAGATAGGGTTTTTGGTACAGGTGTCTACTATAATGTTTAGGTCCATGGTATATATAGTTTTGTAATATTTTGATCTGGGTAAAATCTGGGGCAGTATATCGTTTTCTGGTGTTTTAGTTTGCGCGATACGCGAGTGGGCTTTGTGATTCAGCGTATCGCGGCGTGTCGGGTTAAGCATTAGGCACATACACGCACGTTTCAGCGTATCGCACACACGCGCGTTAATTCGCGACACGAGTTTCTCGCTATGTTTTGATATCACGTTTTGGCGAGATTTTTGATTATATTTGGGTTCTGTGTAAATTCCAGGTTCGCAGCCGGGTACGTCAGACGCCGCCAGGAAAGGGAAGCAGGTGGTCGGCTATACTTAGCACACGACCAGGTGAGTAGATTTAACATCTACCGGGAAATCGCCCGTATGGCGTTAAGCGTCAGGGCGTAATAGGATATTTAGTTTTATGTGTTCATGTAGACATACTAGAGTAGCATACCTTTTGTTATATATAGAACTGGTAGTATAGAACACTGCACTGTCACTAACGGTACAAGTCGCACGAGCATGATTTATATGCTACACTCACACCGTTAGTGATTGCCATGACACTCACGGTGTAGGATTGCTAGAAATCATATATTATATTGATTCCGTTTTATTGACGTTGTCATGATTTGCCACATATCAGCATATGTTATACCCATACCATGTACACTATATACTTACGGTTGTGCATACCTTCATTGATATATCATTACCTGTGCACATGTACCCTTATATTTCGTCATAGTGCATATATATATATATATATATATATATATATATATATATATATATATCTTGATATGTTTATACCTATGCCCTATACATCACATATATTCATACTTGGCATACATACATCACATATCCATACTTGTGCCATATACATCACATATATTAACACTTGGCATAGATACATCACAGATTCATGCTTGTGCCACATATATCATCTACTCGTACTTGGACACATATACATTATATGTGTACATTAGCGCATATGTACATTGCTACATTCACTTAGCATACTTATCTTTCGCACATCCATACCTATATGCATATTCATATGTTACATACATGGATGATATTGACTTGATTTGAGAATTAAGGGACCGCATATGATATTTTCCAAACTGGATCTTTTAAAAAGAGCGGTTCTCCCTTTCTTTTACTCTTAGTGTCATATGACTTATGGCATGGATTTACGCATTTGATTGATTTATGTGATTTCTGGATTTGGGAACCGGAGTACTATTTTAAGAAAATACGCACTGTTTAAAAATCCGGTTTCCCTTGATATGATATTTCAGTGCGTCCACCATGTGTTTTCTCGGTGCTAGAGCGATACATGTGAACCCGAGTCGAGGAGTTGGACGAGGCCGATTGCGGGTACATGGTGGACCCGGTATGGTACCCCGGGACGAGAACGGATCGCTGTGCAGTAGACGGTGAGCCTGGCAAAGGGACTACTGCCTGCCGGTGATTGGTTAGACCTGGCGGTTATCCGAAGGATACTGACCAGAGTCGAGAGATGGTTACGGGACAACTCGTACTGCCGGGGCCGAGGGCCCATACCGCAGACAGAGCCCGTGGGCTGACCCGGACTGACGGATGCCGGAGATATGAGGTTTTGCGTGTCGATGCTGGACACGAGTTTTCTTGATATTTGGGTGCCGATGTTGGGCACTCAAGATTTTATGAGATTACAGGATTTGAGGGCCGATGTGGATGACGACGCCTGAGTTGTACTGGGATTTGGGTGTATTGATAGACACCAGTTATTTTTCCACGTTGATATCCCGTGTAGACATTATTTCTTCCCATACTCAGCATTCAGTACTTGACATCTCATCCTGTAGCTAGCATACTTGATAGAGTACACATGCTTGCATATCATTGCATACCCTGCTCATCCTATATAGGGTTGTTAGATTACACTGTCATGTCTGATTATCACATATCTTGCTCATTACATAGAGATGTTAGTAGATCGCACTTGTTGCGTGATATTGAGCATCCAGTTCATCATATAGATGCTACCTGTTGGCATAGGTTAGAGTATCGCAGCACGTGCATACTCGCGATTACCTTTATATGTTATCTACTACTCATGAGTTGGCAACTCACCCCCGTTGTGCCACAGTGCTTGTAGGTTGTCCTTTAGAGTAGTCGCGGCTGGCTGTTTACTGCATCTTTTGACACAGATACCAGTGTTGAGGCGCGTTAGCCCTTTTGCTATTTGGTAGGTTTTGTACGGTATCTGTTTACTTTCAGTTGTATATTGATGTATCTAGTACTCTCCATCTACCTTCATGTATTGGTTTAGAGACAGTTGTGAGGACGACATATGTTATTTTGTACTCTGGTGTCGAGCTCGTTGTGAGCCGACTTTATTTATGCAGTCTTATATTTCTTGCTATCTTCATTTCATTTCTACTCAGTCATACATTATCATTGTGATGCTCTGTTTATTCCCCATGTCATTTTACTTACATCTTGTCTTTTACCCGCTCTCGGGACAAACTTTTTATAAGGGAAATGTCGCCAAAATTATTAAACAACACTTGAGCTTAAAAAGGGTTTCTACAAATTTAATTAATGTTTTCTAAACATTTACAACTGTTTTTACAAAACGTTTTAACACTC
Organism: Agapanthus africanus; assembly: GCA_030015575.1. Lineage (NCBI taxonomy): Eukaryota > Viridiplantae > Streptophyta > Magnoliopsida > Asparagales > Amaryllidaceae > Agapanthus > Agapanthus africanus. Next base: position 461,368,409 of record CM057338.1, read on the forward strand.
TAAATTTAATGGTTTTGATTTCTGGGTTCAGCTTACTTAGTCGCGTTACACCTGTAGACGTTACGCGGTTAAGTGCCGGTCACGGGCTGAATTTTGGGTCGTGACATAAATATACATTCTATTTTCGTTTCTTTTCTGTGATGGATTAAGAACTTAAATGATGGGAATACATTAATAAGATTAATGTAAAGAGAAAAAAAACCTAAAGAAGTTGTAGAATCGGATTTGAAACAGATTCGGCCTTTTCATGAAAAAAAATGCAAGTTTCAAAAGATGCGGAGCTTAAGCCACTCCTTTTCTAAACTGTTTTGATTCTACAACGAGATCAAGTTCAAAACATTAATGGCTTTCATAAAAACCATCCGCAACCCTCCGTCATTTTAGGAAGCAGAGTACTTAGTATTCATGCTACGTATGTTGATTATAGACAAGGCGTAGTGTACGGTAGCTAAGTGATGTCTTCCTACAAAGTATATGATGCGATCAATTAGGACATTCATTTGATTATATTGATCATAGTCAAGGGTCATATGGGTGGGTCTAGTTAATCTCGAAATGACATGTAGAACTTGACTAGTGCTTATGATATGTTGACAATAGCCAAGGTCATAAGTAACTAGGGGTAAAAACCATATCAGGAGTTTCTAGAGTTCAAATTTGCAATAAAATTGCATACCTTCTATATGATAGATGGATCCCGATCCCACTGTGAGTAAGTGTTACTTCCAGGAGAATTTTGCACTTTATAATTAGCTAATCCAGTAGGTGTCTAGAAAGGTGTCAACGGGGTGTGACCTCTGCGAAAATGAGGTTTATTTTAATTAAGTCCGTGCGAAAGCACGGGGAACCTCCCTCAAAGTACCGACACTGGCCTGGCTGACCGATTAGCGAAACTGTAGAATGTAATTAATCCTGGCTAGTTTTCTTTTCAGGTTTTGAAAGAAAATTTGATAAAAGCAGTGGAAGACATCGATTAGATAAGATAATAACCAATCTAATTCTTTGCAAGAGCATTTCGCTGAGTGTTTTCTTTTCTCTCTCTTAATGGCAGATACCGATGACGTGACTTAAGCTTCTTTTAGAGAAAAATAAACTGACGGGACCGAACTGTAAAGAATGGTTGAGGAACTTGAACATTGCACTCACATATGATAAAGTATCATATATCCTCACTACTAAAGCCTCACCCGTTCCCAGGACCTGAATCATCCATTTCGGATAGGGAGATCCGAAAAACATGGGATATTGATTGCAACACGGCCAAGTGCCTTACGCTTACTTCTATGGACAATATCCATCAGAAACAACACGAGAAGATAGATGTGCAATACATCTTTCTTCATACAAAGGAGTTGTATGAAGAGCAATCTCGTACTTTACGCTACGAGGCATCTCGAAAGTTGTTTCAGATGCGAATGGCCCCTGGCGCGTCAGTAGGAGAATATGTTTTGAAGATGATTGGTCTTATAGAAGAACTCGAAGAACTGGGATGGACAATGGATAATGAGCAATATACGGATATTGTTCTGCAGATTCTCCTCCCCCCTTGCTCCGTTCATAGTGAATTTCAATATGAACAATTTGAAGAAATCATTTCCTGAACTTCTCAATATGTTGAGAAATGCAGAGAGCACGCTTAAGACAGCGAAGACTCCCGCTCTTCTTGCTGGGCCATCTTCCTCTTCTATCCCAAAAGCTAAGGCCAAGGAAAAGAAGAAGAAAAAGTCCATCAAACAGAAAGGTGGAGTTAAAAAGGCGAAGGGGAAAGAAATATCTGGGGCCGCGGGAAGTGGAAAAGGAGAATGTTTTTACTGCCACAAGTCAGGACATTGGAAACGCAACTGTGCTGTGTATCTTGCTGATCTCAAGATGAAGAAGCTTGCTGATGCTTCCGCTTCAGGTGTGTTTGTAACTGAGAACTGTTTTTCAATTAACTCTGCATCTTGGATATTAGATACCGGTTCTGGTTCTCACATCTGCAATTGTATGCAGGGATTGAGAAACAGTAGAGTTTTGAAGACTGGAGACCATACTTTGCGGGTTGGAAATGGTTCCAGTGTACATGATGTATCCGTAGGAGAGTATCATCTAGGGTTGCCTTCGGGTTGTATTTTGGTTTTGAACCCTTGTTATTTTGTACCTAGTATGCTATGTAATATAATATCTGTTTTTTTGTTGGACAATGAAGGATAACATTTTGTGTTGCAAAATAATGTTATGAACATTAACTTGAATCAAGAGTTGATTGGGTATGGTACACTAAATAACGGTATTTACGTCCTGAACCAACACACAGTTTTCAATATACAACATACTCATAAAAGAAAATTTTCAGATATAAATAAAGCTTTTCTTTGACATTGTATACTTGGTCATATTAATGAAACAAGACTAAGAAAGCTACATAAAGATGGATATTTGAATCCTTTTGGATATAAATCTTATGTGACTTGCCAGTCTTGTATCAAAGGTAAAATAACCAAAACTCCGTTTACTGGACACGGAGAAAGAGCTGTGGAACACTTAAGACTCATACACAGTGATGTATGCAGACCAATGTCTGCACATGCTAGAGGCGGTTTTTCATACTTCATTACTTTTACTGATAATTTCTCAAGATTCAGACACGTGTTTTTATTAAAGCACAAATCTGAAGCTTTCGAGAAATTTAAGGAGTACAAACTTGAAGTAGAAAAACAAACAGGCTTGAGCATCAAGGAACTTCGATCGGATCGAGGTGGAGAGTATTTAAGTACAGAGTTTTCAGACTTCTTAAAAGAGAATGGGATTCTCTCTCAGCTCACTCCTCCTTACACACCACAGCACAACGGTGTGTCAGAACGGAGGAATCGTACCCTATTAGATATGATACGGTCCATGATGTGTGATGCTGAGTTACCGCTTTCCTTTTGGGGCCATGCATTGGAGACAGCAATGTATCTGTTAAACAGGGTTCCAACCAAGACCGTATCTACCACTCCATATGAGATATGGAGTGGAAAAAGACCATCTCTTAAAAGAGTTAGGATATGGGGTTGTCCGGCTTTTGTCAAAAAGAAGAATCCAGACAAACTCGAGACACGATCG
>CM057338.1:464364824-464420993 GCA_030015575.1 Agapanthus africanus
ACCTCCTAAATCCTGGGTTTTGGATCTATGAGATAGATCTAATTGGATGTTAGGATACTCAGTAGTTATAGTGAGATGGTATCAATCGATCCTGTGGAGAATCACTGGAAAGGTTCCAGGGTGATAAGGACGACTGAATGTCAGTCGCAGGCATTGTCTTTACCCTTAGTGAGAGACGGTATGTTGGAAGAGTTCCAAGCTAGATACCATGACATACTAGACGATTAAAGGCAAGATACATCGTTACCAAGGATGCTACCAAAGAGGCAGTCTGGATATATAAGTTCATAAGATGAACTTTGTTCCTACCATTGTGTGACAATGGAGTTGTGGATTTTGCCAAGGAACGCTCGTCCCATCAGAAATCCAGATATAATTCTTAGGCAGTATCACCTGATCATGGAGATGGTTGATCTCCAGGGAGATCGAGGTTAGGAGAGTAGACACAGAGGACGACAGTGCGGATCCACTCACAAAGTCCTTTTTCCCAGTAGAGACTTTTATGGATGGTTGAGTATGAGATACTTCGACCATAGCTAATTGTTGGGTATGTGATACCACAACAGATGGCCCTAGTGCAAGTGGGAGATTGTTAGTTATATGTATGCCCTAGAAGCCATTGCTGTACATACGATGTATATTGTAATGGATGCTTGGACATATATAGGAGGACTTTCTTGCTCGATATGATAGTACGCTATCTGGTTGTTCTTTATCTTAACATGTACTCTGATTATCTCTATGTTACATGTTGATAAAGCCCTTAGGATATGTACTCGACTACTGGGACTATGATGAGATCATAGTAGTGGGGCCATGGTAGTCGACGAGTACATCCTATAACTGTTCCTAGTCGAGGGTGTATCGAGACAGGGCATCGATACACCAGAGTAGACTAGCGTATACGCATCTTGACCCATATGATGGGCGATGATTGATCCCATATCCATCGGTGTTTGACATCAAGGATGGTGTACGGGTGCTCAGTAGAGACTGGGTATACTGGACGGACTCGCCGAGAACTCCCAGATGGTATTATACCTCACGTCAGATGGCAGTTCTCCGGTGATACTGGTACAGAGTAATCTGTTGATCCGAGATCGTCATAGAGTCTTGTGTGATTCCCACTGTGCTTTGATTTCCATCATACCACGTCCAAGAGGGCGTGCAAAAAGGTGGCTTTTGGGTACAGTTCCGAATCACATGGAGGCAATGAGCGATAGGAGGGGATTCGTCTCTCCCGGTATAGGGAGTTGATATTGTGCTGTGTTCGATTGGCTATATCTGGAAACCCCTGGCCAGGGTTGCTGAGATTTACTGGTAAGTGTTATCAGTAGTTTCTCGAACTGTTATAGACTTCATATCGACACGAATTATCAAGCTACTGGGGTCTGACGTTTACCACCCCTAGGCGAGATATGCGACATATCAGACGACGAGACCGGACTGTACAGGAGTGTTACTGATTGGATTCACAGGGAGAATATATAGGCTTGCTTGTTGATCTTCTGAGCGCTCAATACCTGGGTGGCTGTTACTTTTAGCTGACCGCTTGCAGCTTGTGGGTATTTGATATGATCTTACCTACTACCGGCGTATTGACGATTCTTTAGAGTCCTACACAGAGGTTTCTTGGCTCAGGCAAAACGGAGTAGGAGCACATATGTGATATGTGCGAGACCGAGGATAATGCGGTATGTGATACCGTATTGGATTCTCGCGATATGAGATATCGGTCGGGTATATATGATATAGCCGGGTCATCGTATTAGTCAGTTATATGCGATATAGCCGGATTGTCGGATCAAGTGTTGATTCGATAATTTAATATATAATAATATATATGATATATTAAATTACATTAACTAATATTAGCTCACTAAAAGATTCTTTTTCTCACTCGGGTAATACATTGATATATATGCGATATATGTTAAATGTATTATTTTATTTTGTTACAATAAATATTATATATTTGATATATAATATTGTAAAATGATATGATTACTAATGCAACATGTTTAGTGAAATTTAAACATGATTAGGGTTTGGATTAGGGTTAAGACTTCTAGTAGATTCTAGAAGCTTTTCTTTTGTCTTGAAAAAGATATTATGCTTGATATTTTCAAGTGACTCACTTTTAACCCAACCCAAACCCCAGCCCTAGTTAATTCTCTACATGGGTTTAGTTGACAATGGTTGCATTATTCATCATATTTATTTTTTCATTATTCATCACAAAAGGATCCTATTTATTGATTCATCTTCTTTTTCCTTCTTTCTTTCATGGAAAAAGCTTTCTAGCTTTTTTCCAAGTGATGAAAATGAGTGAGAAAAGGATTATAAATGAGAGCAAAAATCCTACTTCATCATCCTCATCTATCCTTGCCCTTTAGATGAGAGTGTTCACTTCATTTAGTGAGTGTTAGCTTGTGTTAATGAAATTTCAAGGTAGATCATCTTTGTTATCGAAGATCGGACGCAAGACTGCATCTTTCTCTTCGTGGAACTTCTCGAGAGTTCGGAACACGATGATCGCAGCGAAGGGACCTCAACACGGAGCTTTAGAAGTGAAGGACCAGATCTACAAAGGTTGTAATCCCTCTCACTTAGTGTTAAAGAGTTTAACATGCTAGTTTTCACCTAATCTCTAGTTTAAAGATCCGGCTTTGGGTTGTTCGGCACGGCTAAAATTTAAATCGGGCAATGTTGATGCCTCGTAGACCCTTGTGAGCATGCCTAGCAACTCTACAGATTCGGTAGCGTAATTAACTGCAGGGGCTTGCGCCTACAGGGAAAAGCGTCCCCCACAATCAAAAACCCCTCAAATGAGGGGGAATCTGACGAAGTCTGCTACATCGGCCGCATCCGTTTAAACTTTCGATACATGGTGCCATAAATCAACTTGGCATCTTCGGAGAGGTGGACGGATAGCACCAATTAGCATCTGCCCCGAAATTCAGGCAAGACGTTCGCCGCATCTTCGCGTCTTTCGGCGGGGAATACATATGCTACATCCGGTCGAGTACATAACATCGAATACATGATAGACCCGACTGTCGAAGCATAGGGTATACCTTGCATGCGAGCCCTCTCCAAATCAGTCTTAGGGGACATCTCTTTGGAGAGAGTGATTCCTGAGATCGTAGGTAAATTCCCAGGCTTGGAATCCTCCGTACTAAACCTCTTTAGTATGGTGTTAATGTACCTGGATTGGGACAATCCCAGTATCTGTTTAGATCTATCTCTATAGATCTTAATCCCCAAGATATAGGAGGCATCACTCAGATCCTTCATGGAGAATCTTTATGATAAGAAGAGCTTGATCGAGTGCAGCATAAGAACATCATTTCCTATCAAGAGTATGTTATCCACATACAATATGAGGAAGACGACCTTACTTTCTGCCACCTTCTTGTATATACAAGGTTCATCTACGTTTTTTGACGAAGTCAAACTCTTTGACTATCACATCAAAACCGATGTTCCAGCTCGACGATGCCCGCTTTAACCCGTAGATTGATTTAAGCAGCTTGCACACCTTTCCACTGCTCCCACTGTCTACGAAGCCCTCTGGCTGAGTCATGTACATGCTCTCTTCTAAATCACTATTTAAAAAGGCGGTCTTAATATCCATCTGCCATATTTCGTAGTCATGATATGCAGCGATGGCCAGTAGGATCCAGATGGACTTAAGCATAGCCGCTGGAGAAAAGGTTTCATCATAATCCACACCTTGTCGTTGACAAAAACCTTTTGCAACAAGTCTAGCTTTGAAAGTCTCAACTTTTCCATCTACATCAAGTTTCTTCTTAAAGATCAATTTGCTCCCAATGGGTTTTACCCCTTCGGGAGCAACTTCCAAAGTCCATACTTTGTTGGTGTACATGGATTCCATCTCAGATCGCATTGCATCCAGCCATTTCACAGAGTCCCCACTCTTGATGGCCTGCTCGAAACTAGTTGGGTCATCATCTTCCATGATGCAATCCTCGCTCCCACCATCAATGAGAAAACCATAGTATCTCTCAGGTGGATGAGGAACCCTACTAGATCGGTGGAGAGGCTGAGGTTCGTCGGAGACTACTGAATCCTCTGGTTCTATTAAATCATCAGTTGCAGTTTGTGCAGTTGGAACTTCTTCCAGCTCTACCTCTTTGCCACTAATTTTTTTACAAGAAATTCCTTTCTAAAAAGGTGGCATATTGAGAAACAAACACCTTTTGTTCCTCAGCGCGGTAGAAAATATATCCTTGTGAATTCTTTGGATATCCCACAAACTTGCAAAGAACTGATTGTTCCTCTAGTTTGTTCGGATTACGTCTTTTGACATAGGCCAAACAGCCCCATATCTTAACTCGTTTAAGAAATGGTCTCTTTCCACTCCATATCTCGTATGGCATTGTAGGCACTGATTTAGATGGAACTTGAGTTCAATAGGTTTGGAGCTGTCTCAAGTGCATAACCCCAAAAGGAAAGAGGCAACTCAGCAGTACTCATTATAGAGCGCACCATATCTAATAGGATGCGATTCCTCCGCTCCGATACACCGTTGTGTTGTGGTGTGTACGGAGGAGTAAGCTGAGAGGTAATCCCATTCTCTATTAGATAGTCATGGAATTCCGTGCTCAAGTATTCTCCTCCCCGATCAGATCGTAGTATTTTAATACTTTTACCCGTCTGGTTCTCAACTTCATGCTTATATTCTTTGAATTTCTCAAAAGTTTCAGACTTGTGTTTCAACAGGAACACATGTCCGAATCTTGAGAGATCGTCAGTGAATGTAATGAAGTACGAGAAAAAATCCTTGGCATGTGTAGACATGGGACCACATACATCACTATGTATTACTCCCAAGAGTTTCGTAGCTCTTTCTCCGTGTCCAGTAAACGGAGTTTTGGTCATCTTGCCTTTGAGACATGACTGGCAAGTTTCATAAGATGAAAATTCGAACGGATTCAAATAACCATCCGTATGTAACTTATCTAGTCGTGTCAGATTGTATGACCTAGTCTACAATGCCACAAAAAGAATTCATTCATTTCTGAACTCTTTCTCTTGTGTGTGTTCTGTACGTTAAGAACCGTGGTTTGATTCATTACTTAACGAGCCTGATCCAATCAACTTTTGATTGAGAAAAATGTTCATAACATTATCCTGCAATACAAAATTATATCCTTCTTTACTTAATAAAGAAATTGATATAATATTGCATATCAGGTTCGGTATGTAATAACATTCGTTCAGAATCAATGTATTACCATTTGGTAATACAAGGTGATATTCGTCAACTTCTTTGGCTGCAACATTTGCACCATTCTCTACTCTTACAGAATGATCACCCATTCTCAGTTCCCTACCTTTCTTTATCATATGTAACATATTACATATGTGGGATCCCGATCCGGTATCTAATCACCAGGACGTAGAGTGTACTGAGAAACAGTTCTCTGTAACGAACACACCCGAAGAAGATGCATCAGCATGCTCATTCCTCGTTTGGGTAGCGTGGGAATCCGGATATTCCCCTATTTTCTGCTCAGACTTATAACAATTATAAGATAAAGCGGAACCAACGTTCCCCAGCTCAGTATAACAAGCGGGTTCGGTCAATACATCCATATTATTATCTTGATTAAGGCCTGACATAGTCGCTACCTGGTGAGAGAGAAGAAAACATTTAGCGTATGCTCTTGCAAGATTAGATTGGTTATTATCTTATCTAATCAGGATGGCTCCCACTGTTCTTATCAAATCTTCCTTCAAACCCTAAAAGGTAAGACTAGCCGGAATTAATTACACCCAACAAGTTCGTCAATTTTTCGGCCAGGCCTGTGTCGGTACTTTGAGGGAGGTTCCCCGTGCTTTCGCACGGACCTAATTAAAATAAACCTCGTTTTCCCAGATGTGTAACCCCGTAAACACCTTTCTAGACACCTACTTGATTGGCTAATTGTAATGTGCAAAACTCTCCCAGGAGTAACTCTTACTCGCAGTGGGTATCGGGATCCAACTATCTCATAGAAGGTGTTGGATGTAGTGCCCTCAAAGTCAATTATTGGATCACAGGCATGTGATTGCAATGATTCAGGAGGACCTATACCGGTAGGACAGTCTTACTCGAGATGATAGTATGCTATCTTGTTTTTCTTTATCATCGTGTGCAGATTTTTGGTGACATGATCACTATTACACGTTGATAGAGCCCTTAGGATTCTTGCTTGACTACCAGCGGTATGATGGCGATCATATACGTGAGAGTTGGGTAGTCCATAAGCACATCCTTAAAAGTGGTCCCTAGTCGTGGGAGTTTCGAGATAGGGCATCGATACTCCGGAGTAGACTAGTGTATACAGTCGAGACCCCGACGAGGGGCGATGACCAGTCTCACAAGCCATTGGTGTCAGTTGGATCACCTAAGATGTATACAGGTGCTCATTAGGTTATGAGTGCACCGGACAGGACTCACCGGGAACTTGCTAGTTGGTATTATACCTAGCTTCAGATAGCAGTTCCCTGGTGACATGTGTACAGCTTAGTTCATCGACCTGAGGTCATCATTTGTCTCGTGTGAGTTCCCATTGTGCTTAGATTACTACCCTACCACGGCTCAAAGGAGTCGTGCAAACAGGTTTTAGTTGGGTACAGTCCCGAGCCACATAGAGGCAGTGAGCGGATCGGCAGAAGATTCGTCTCTCCCGGTATTGGGGGTAAGATCGCGCTGTGTCTAGGAGAGCCATTACACCAAGTCCTTGGCCAAGGCAGGTGAAAATTACTGGTAGGTATTCCAGTAGTTTCTCAGGGTGTTCAGGGCTACCCTCCGACACGACTTATACCGCTATTGGGAGTCTGACGTTACCAGCCCCTAGGCCCGATATGCGATGCTCATAGATGAACGGACCGGACTGTACAGATATTGTCACTGATAGGCTCAGTAGGGCTCCAGGATGAGTTCGCTCATCGGCTTCCCTTTCGGTCAGTACATGGGCAGCCGTTACGCACAGCTAGTGCCGCTGACGTGCTTGTGGTAAAACCCACTGCCAAACTACTGACGAGTCTTTAGAGTCCCCCACAGATAGTTTTCCAAGTTCGGGCGAAATGTTGTAGAGGCTGTATGGTTTTATGGCAGGGTTTAAACATGCACGTGTACTTGTGCACGTGTCATGGTTCGGACAGATAATACTGGTGGGCTTTAGTTTAAGCCGGATCCAAGTATTATATTGAGTCCGAATATTTTAGTCTCATTGTATTCGTATTCGGCCGGAATACGGATACAGGTATGTATTTACAAGTGAGGGGTATTCTCGTAATCCGTTATGAGATTACTTTAGAAGATGCATTTCTTTTTGGTTAATCATTTTAGTTTAAATGATTAATGGATTTGGAAAGTATGGCTCATTGTTATGACACAGTTATTCTAGAATGTTCACTAATGACTCATGTAATGAGTCATCTAGTGAGTCATTAAAGATTTAATGATGTTTGTTTTGGGTGGGATATTATGAAGGCTTTGTGGAGATATTTTGTGGAGATCTTTTCTTTGTTTTCAAAACACAAAAGCCTTATATTATCATCACTCATTATTTTGACAGCCATCACAAGTTTTGTGCTTGGTTTTCTTTTGCTCACTTGATTTATCTTGATCTCACACTCTTCATATCTTAGCATCTTCTTCAACCTCCACTCTTACCCTCTCATGTGATGAGAACCAAAGAGTGTATTGAGACAAAGTATTCCACCCATTCTCTACTTCATCTTGGACATGTCGGTTAGTATACTTCATGTTCGAGTTGCCTCAGTATAGAGGCGGGAGCCCGTATAAAGATCCGTTGACGTGGAGCCACCTCGACGAGGAGACCGGAGATCGAGCGAGATCGGAGATGCAGCGAGGAGCGTGGGATGATGGCTAAAGACCGAAGGACACGGATCGATCGGTATAGCCTTCCTACCTCTTTACAGTTTGTTAGTTTAGCGTTAATGGCAAGATCCGGGTTATAGTATGCGATAGCGCCAATTGTAAAAGTTTTTGTTCCGCGTTTGGCCTCAGATTGACGGCCGGGGCGCTACCATAGACTTACATGGTATCAGAGCCACGCCATTAACCTTTACTAGCTAGTTCTAACATGTTTAAAACATCAATCGAACGAAATTTCCAAAACTGCATTTTCAAAGTTAAAGTTTCTGTTGAATTTTTAAACTGGTCTAAAAATTATTTTGGGTATGTCAGAAAATCGCACAGGCTTTTCTAACACTACTATAGAAATTTGGTCGACTGAACCTTCAAGAACGCCGCGGAAATGCCGCACAAACCTTGTATTGGCCGCGGTTCCGCCGCCGTTTTAGGGCTTCAGTGCACCATTTTTCTTCTGGGTGTCTTTATTGTGGAATTATGATTTCTGGAATATTTTGTTTGGGCCCAGATTTTGTTTGAGTACTGGATATGTACTTGGGGCCCACTTCGGGAAGTTTTGTCGATCAAGATTTTAAATATGTTAGTTTACAGTACTTACATTATATCTGCGACCGTGAATGTCATTTGAGCGGTATAATTCGTCTAATTGCTATATTCGTTTTAGACGGGTTTGCGAACGTGACATTCATGTTGATGTTCTGTGTTGTGCTGTGATGTTGCGGATTTGTCGTGGTGGATAGCTGTGTGCAATGGTAGTGCAGTTTGGATTTATTTGTATATTTGATATTGTAGGGCGGGCTTCCAACATGTGGACTGCCATTACTGCCTGTTTGTATATTATTCTTTTGGGGCACGACCAGGTTGAGGTCGATGTACCCGTTGTACATATTTTCATTTCTATACTAGGTTTACCCCGCGACGGAGTGCACGGATAGCCAGATTCTGGAGGGCAACGGGTCCGCATCTCATGGCTTTGAGAGAGAGGGGTGCTCAAGTTACCGGATTCCGTGAAGTGCCGGATGGTTCATTTACTTTGTTGAAGGGGGCTGCCTCGCTTCAGATTTTGGCGGGTAACTTGCCGCACTCGTAGGGGTCTAGGTTTTCATTGTACAGGCTATCCATACGACCAGGGGAACGTCGGGTTTCAGTAGCGGCTCTGTGAAACCCGGGGCTCCCAGATTATCTGTATTGTTCTGTGATGCTTATTACTTATCTGTAATATTGCATTTATCATGCCTGGAGCGATTATTATATATTGGTATATATACTAGTAGATGTTGTATATATTTTACACCCGCGCTAGTCCAGTCCCCGCTCTGTCGTTAGTTAAGTAACCTAACGGGTGATAATGGGACCCAGTGACGAATGCGGATGGCATATACGTATATTTTATTTTCGTTCTTTTCTGGTGTGATTAATTGATGGGACTGCATTGATTTTGATCAATGCAAGGAAAACAAACCTGTTTGACGTTGTTGGAACAGTTTTCAAAAAGTGTTATTATAAGGACGTTTTCTTTTGTTTTGTACAGTGGTATTCAGTTGGAATATCCTACACCTCATTCGACAGGGCAAGGGCCGAGATCCCTTCATCGGGAGTGACCCCTTAGGTAGAAGTTTGCGTCAGGGTAATAACTTCACTATAGTCGATTACATGTTGCTTTGCATCGCGGTATTAAGTTGGAATATCCTGCACCTCATTCCACGAGAAAAGAGCCGAGATCCCTTCACCGGGAGTGACCTCTTTAGCAAAGGTTTTCGCCACTATATTTTTGTAAAAAACTATCAGGTTCCTTCAGTGATATCAAGTTCGTTATGTTAAAGGTTTTTCGCCAAAAACTAGCCGTAGCCCTCCGTCATTTCAGTAGTATTCAAGCTATGTATTTTGACCAACGCCAAGGCATAGTGTTTGGTAGCTGCTGGGTATTCATCTGTTGCATAGATAGATAAGTTAGTTTGGGACAGTCGTTCTGCCATTTGGCCAACGTCCGGGGTATGCACGCGTGGGTTTAAATTAACGAGATAATGATGGGTAAAACTTGACATGTGACTTATGACATTTTGGCCAACGTCAAGGTCATAAGAGCATGGGGCAAAAATCCATATCGGGAGTTTCTAAAGAAACTGAAACATGCCAAGCATGCGCATACCTTCTGGAGTGTGATAACGTGAGTGGATTCCTTCACGTTATCATGTGATGATAGTTGGATCCCGATTCCCACTAATGAGTTGGTGTACTCTTCGGCTAATCCCGACTAATTCTTCTTTCAGGTTTGGAGGAGAATTTGTGTAAGTGCACGGCAGCGCCCCGGCCGTCTGAACGAGGCCAAAATGCGGAAACGAAACTTTTACGAAACTTGTAAACCGGTACTACCGCGCACTATAAAACGCGGATCGGGCCATTAACCTAACGCTAGAAAACAAGAAGATGGGAAGAAAACTATACCGAGCGATCCGTGTCCTTCGGTCTTCGGCCTCCACTCCGATCTTCTTGCGGAATCTCCGATCTTCATCTCCTCATCGGAACGGGCACCACATCGCCGGGTTCTTTTACGGGCTCCCACCTGTGGACCGAGGCAACTCGGGCACGAAGTTGGCGAGTCGACGTGCCCAAGGATGCTGTAAGCAAAGTGTAGAATCGTTTGTCTCAATTGGGGTTGTGAAGTTGCCATTTTTAATTGGAGAAGGAAAAATGAACTTTGGAGAGGTGTTAGGAATTTTTACAAGCAAGCAAATGAGATGAATGAATTTTCCTCCAAATGAATTGGCCCCCATCTACTCATAATGTGGCCGTCCTCTTATTGAAAAATAGTGGAGGAAAAAACAAAGGGGGTGAGTGTAGGAAAAGCAAAGGGTGACCATAAGCCATGTGAAGATAATGAGGTAAAAAGGTCACACCACCATCAAAACTAATCCAATCTCATAAAGCTATGAAATGATGCATGAAAAGAAAAGATGTTATCATAATCTTTCCATATCCAAATAAACCCTCCACAATTGCTAATTTGCAAATATGCAAATTAGCCCCTCCATCAATTATCAGCCAACGAAAGAAAGAAAGGATAACTGGCTGAAACGGAATGTAAACTGGCAACTTCAAAAAACCGATCCCGTAATAAATTACAGGAAAACCCCGTGACTGTATATACATACCCGCATTTGTATTCCGACCGAATACAAATGCAATGAGACAAAATCTACACTGTACAATACTAGGATCCGGCTTAAACCAAAGCCCACTAGTATTATCCGTCCGATCATGATCCATGCAATACCGCACGTATATGATCGAACCCTTCCATATATCCATACGGCCTCTACAGCGTTTCGCCCGAAACTTGAGAAACTGTCTGTGGGGGACTCTAAAGACTCGTCAACACCTTGGTTGTGGATTTAACCACTAGCACGTCAGAGGTATTAGCCATACGTAACGGGCTACCAGGTATTGACCAAAAGGGACGTCGATGAGCGAACTCATCCTGACACCCTACTGTGCCTGTCAGTGACAATATCCATACAGTCCAGTCCGTTCGTCTATGAGCATCGCATGGCGGTCCTAGGGGGTTGGTAAAAGTCAGACCCCCAAAAGCGGTACAAGTCGTGTCGGAGTGTAGCCCAGAACACCCTGAGATACTACAGGAATACCTACCAGTAAATCTCCTGCCTTGGCCAAGGACTTCGTGTAATGGCTCTCCTAGACACAACACGACCTCACCCCCAATACTGGGAGAGACGAACCCCTGCAGATCCGCTCACTGCCTCCATGTGGCTCGGGACTGTACCCAACTAAAACCTGTTTGCACGACTCCTTTGAGCGTGGTAGGGTAGTAATCAAAGTACAGTAGGAACTCACACAAGACAAATGACGATCTCAGGTCGATGAACTAACCTGTACACATGTCACTAGGGAACTGCTATCTGACGTCAGGTATAAGACCAACTAGCATGTTCCCGGCGAGTCTTGTCCGGTGTACTCATAACCCAATGAGCACATGTATACATCTTAGGTGAACCAACTGACATCAGTGGCTTGTGAGACCGGCCACCGCCCCTCGTCGGGGTCTCGACTGTATATACTAGTCTACTCTGGAGTATCGATGCCCTATCTCGAAAACTCCCACGACTAGGGATCTTTTAAAGATGTGCTTATAGACCCCAGCTCCCACGTATATGATCGCCCTCATACTGCTGGTCGTCAAGCAAGAATCCTAAGAGCTCTATCAACGTGCAATGGTGACCTATAAGGTCACCTAAAGCAGTACACGATGATAAAGATAAACCAAATAGCATACTATCATCTTGAGTAAGACTGTCCTACAGGCATAGGTCCTCCCTCAATCATTGCAATCACGTGCCTGTGATCCAATAATTGACTCTGAGGGCACTATATCCAACAATTTGACGATACAGTGTGAGGTTTCCTGATTAGATAAAGTGATAACCATTCTGATCTTGGTTAGAGTGCACGCAGAGTGTTTCTTTTCTCTCTCTCTTTGGCAGCGACCATTGACTGACCCTAGACTATGACTCAGTGACCAAGTTGACCGAACTTTCTTAAAATACTGGCTTTTGGATTGTCTGAGTTGCATAAGTCATTGCCGCTCCTTCTTTTACCCTTTGCATTTCTCCAGAACACCTCGTATCACTACGAACATCCACTTCTATTGGATAAATCTATCGTATGGTTATATACAAACTCGAAGGGACTTCTTAGGGGATGGATTAAGGTTCAGGAGAAATTAAATAGGTTTATTCAGTTGTCCTTTATCATCACCTTCTCTCAGGTTGCGAGGGCTCCTTGGTTTAGGAGAGTACACCTATTATGCTTATTGGATAGTCTTCTTCCAAACCATAGACAGGTGCCGAAAGGTAGGGAAAGGAGAAAACCAATTAGCCTAAGTAGGGTGTGCAGAAGGTAATAAGTAAAGACATATGAAGGGATTAAAAAGAGGGCAAAGTAAATTGCGACTGCTATCATTCACGACCAAACCGCGTAGTTCATCGCCACTCCTACTTCACCTTTGTTTTTTCTCCAGTTCAGGAGAAATAGAATAAGGTTTTATTTAGTTGTCTTTTATCATCACCTTCTCTCTGGTTGCGAGTACTCCTAGGATTAGGAGAGTACACCTATTATGCTTACTGGATAGTCTTCTTCCAAACCATAGGCTGGTGTCGAACGGTAGGGAAGGAAGAAAACCATTTAGCCTAACGATGGTGTACAGAAGGTAACGACTGAAGACAAATAAAGGGATTTGGAGAGATGGTAAAGAAATATACGGTTACAGTCATGAATTGGATTATGGAAGAGGCATTACTACGAATACCCGGATACCCCTTCGAAACATTTTCATGTTTCAGTTTCACTATGCATTGTTAAAGGAAAACTGTTTTCCCGATTAGATACTTACTCCAGAGTATGTATTTACCAGGTATGATTCTCACATCCGTATGGTTTTACAGATGATGAGTGGGAGTAAGTTATTGGGAATTAGGTGATTATCCTCATTATATCGAAATTCGTTGAAATTGGTGATATTTGAGGAAATCGCCTGGGTTTTTTCCTGACGGCAAGTTTTTGGTTTTGAATATCCGTTGTTATGCACCAATTTCAAATTGATATATCTGTACGATTATTTTCATAAAGTGAGATATATCTTTTGAAATTATGTCTGTGACATTTACCTATATCAGTTGACGATTGGGTAAGGAGCATTGAACAGTGGAGTAGTTCTTAACCATAAGTATAGTTTTCAACCTACGATGCACCGGTTTTGAGTTATTCAACTCAGCGGACTTATACAGAGTATCGTATGTTGTCCAGTGTCCATTAGAACAAAGGGGTTGGTCCTCGTACTATGTTCTGTTTACTTGTGACTTCTCTAGTTTTTAGACAAGTGTTTCGTAGAAATACATGGTCTAAGTTTTGAGAAATTATAGGTAAAAGAATAAAGTAGAGAACCAGGTGTAGCAAGTATCGGGATTCTTCAAGGTGATCGAAGATGTAGATACTTGTGATTGGTATTCAGTTGATAGTAATAGTTTTGAGAAACTTGTTTCTCTTTCAGATTACTCATAATTGGATGAACTCCTAAGTTGAGTATTGATGATCGGCCTCTCTCCATTTTGTTGACATGCACTGGAGACAGCTGCATGATTTGAATCTGGCTCCAATTAAATCAGTGCCAAAGTTTCTATATTGAATATAGAATGGTGTAGGGTGTTTTTCGTCACCCCATTAAGATGGGAACACGCGCGTGCTTGTCAGGCGTACTACAGATTCCCCCAGCCTAGGATAGGCCGGGGTTTAATGATTGTGGGGATCCGAATCTCCGGCAGCCGCGAACTAAGCTGCCGTTAATTACCCCTCGCCTTTGGAGCGAGGGAACCTCCGATTAACGGGTTAAACTGGTCATGCGAACTCAATGTGCAGTGTACGTGTGTGTTTTTTTGGAGGGGGGTTGGATATGTCGGGAGCCACGCAGAGTTTTTACGGGGGTCCCGCTACCCGGATAGCGGGTTGGGGTCAAGGGGGCTAGCAGCCCCCTTGCGGGGTGCGGGGCAGCGCCCCGTTAGAATTTTTTTTCTAACAGGGGCAGTGTCGTGGTGTATGTGAGTGTGCACATATGTATGCATATGTGTGTGTGTATATATATATATATATATATGTATTTATGTATATATATATATATATATATAAAAGAAAGAGGGGGAAAAGGCATCAAAAAGATGCGTGGGCCAGCGCCTTGAGCGCTGTGCGCTTAGCTGTGCGCTTAGGTGCAGTGCGCTCAGGCGTAAACGCGCCACGTGTCGGCACGTGGGCATTTTGCGCTCGAGCGCAGTGCGCCTGAGCGCAAGCGCGCCACGTGTCGGCACGTGGGCGCTTGCGCTCGAGCGCAGTGCGCTCGAGCGCTGGGCGCTGGCGAGACAAAGGGGCTTTTAGTCCCAGAACCAGAAGCAATGCTTCAGAAAGGAAATATTTATTATATATATATATATATATGTAAATATATGGAGTTAAACTCCTAAAATATTTTTGTTGATGAAAGGGATTCTTCCTCTTCCTCCTCTGTTGGCTGGGTCTTGATGATCAAGAGATGTGGGATCTAAAAATCTCTCCTTTCTGAGATCTAATGGTAGATCTAAATTCCCCTTTGTTGGTTTTGTGGTGGAAGACTTCTTAGTTTTTGAAAAGAAAGAGTAAAACTCTTGATTTAATTCAAAAGAAATGAGAAGGTTTATAACCTTAGAGAAGGAGCAGGAGGCACAAAAGATCTCAGATCTAAAATTTTTGTGGAGAGAATGAAAAGTATTGTTTTTTATTCATCATGTTACCTTTTATAGGCTTACATATTTACATATAGCCCCTTGGGCTTTTCAAAAATGATATTTTAGCCATCCCATGGCTCATGTGCCATTTCATTTTTGCACATAAGCCATGAGCTTACAAAATATTGGCTTTATGCCCATTTTTCTTACATTCATGCATAAAAAATTACATAAAAATTATTTATGACATGATTTCGTTGTTGGCATAGGGAGGCTGGCCGCGGGCTCGACTTGGGCATGGGCCCGCTTAACCTGGGCTTGGGCCCACCTAGCTTGGGGGTTGACCTTGACTTTGACTCGGTCAACCGGGGTGTAAATTTTTACCCCAACAAATTGCCCCCCATCAATGAATACACACCGCACAAGTGGGTTGTGTGCATGAAATTGATGGATCTCCTTTTGCGTGGAAGCGACTTGCTTTGGTTCCCATTTTTTTGGGATGCACTGCCCTTTTTACGACATGGACAGTCGACGCTTGACGCGTCTCCGAGACGGAGTGTCCGTGGTAGACGTTTCCCTGGCCCGGAGCGATTCGGTTCCTGCTTTGTAGGAAGCCTGCACTGCCCTTTTTTCGACATGGACGGTCGACGCTCTGATCCGGAGCGATTTGGTAGATGTGTCCCCGGCACGGAGTGTCGCTGGTCGACGTTTCCCCTAGGCGGAGTGTCGTTGTTGGACGTTTCCCTGATGCGGAGTGTCTGTGTTGGACGTTTCCCTGATGCGGAATGTCTGTGTTGGACGTTTCCCCGGCACGCTTGCTGACGTGTCCCTGGCACGGAGTGTCGCTGTCGGACGTTTCCCTGATGCGGAGTGTCTGTGTTGGACGTTTCCCGATGCAGAGTGTCGCTGGCTGACGTGTCCCTGGCACGGAGTGTCTGCTTGACGTTTCCCCGGCACGGAGTGTCGCTGTCGGACGTTTCCCTGATGCGGAGTGTCTGTGTTGGACGTTTCCCCGATGCAGAGTGTCGCTGGTTGACGTGTCCCCGGCACGGAGTGTCGCTAATCGACTTTTCCCCGGCGCGGAGTGTCAGGTTGACTTTTCCCCGGCACGGAGTGTCGCTGATCGACTTTTCCCCGGCGCGGAGTGTCGCTGGTTGACTTTTCCCCAGCACGGAGTGTCACTGATCGACTTTTCCACGGCGCGGAGTGTCGGGTTGACTTTTCCTCGGCACGGAGTGTCGTTGATCGACTTTTCCCCGGCGCGGAGTGACTTTTCCCCGGCACGGAGTGTCGCTGATCGACTTTTCCCCGGCGCGGAGTGTCGGGTTGACTTTTCCCAGGCGCGGAGTGTCGCTGATCGACTTTTCCCCGGCACGGAGTGTCGCTGGTGGACTTTTCCCCGGCACGGAATGTCGCTGATCGACTTTTCCCCGGCGCGGAGTGTCGCTAGTTGACTTTTCCCCGGCACGGAGTGTCGCTGATCGACTTTTCCCAGGCGCGGAGTGTCGGGTTGACTTTTCCCCGGCACGGAGTGTCGCTGATCAACTTTTCCCCGGCGCGGAGTGTCGCGGGTTGACTTTTCCCTGGCATGGAGTGTCGCTGATCGACTTTTCCCCGGCACGGAGTGTCGGGTTGACTTTTCCCCGGCACGGAGTGTCGCTGATCGACTTTTCCCCGGCGTGGAGTGTCGGGTTGATTTGATTCCGAGGCGGAGCATAATTCCGGCAGGGAAGGTAGATATTCCGAGGCGAAGCATGATTTCGACATGGGGTAAATTCTGGGACGGAGCATGATTCCGCCATAGAGGTTGTTTGTTTGATTTGATTTGGGTTGACATCAGCATCGCTACACTGGAATATGGTACCAGGAGCTAATCATCATCTATCTTGAGAGGATTTGGTAATTGTTTTTTTTGTTTGGCATCTGCATTGCTGCACTGGAATAATGCCAGGAGCAACTCATCATGTGCCCCGGGAGGGTTTGGGATTTGGTTTGTTTGGCATCTGCATTGCTGCACTGGAATAATGCCAGGAGAAACTCATCATTTGCCTCGGGAGGATTTGGATTTGGTTTGTTTGGCATCTGCATTGCTGCACTGGAATAATGCCAGGAGCAACTCATCATTTGCCCCGGGAAGATTTGGATTTGGTTTGTTTGGCATCTGCATTGCTGCACTGGGATAATGCCAGGAGCAACTCATCCTGTGCCCCTTGGGGATTGGGGAGAGATGGCTTTGGAGACAGGTTTAGATCCCTATCACCTAAGGCTTTTCAATTTCATGGGCCGTGAGGGTCCCATAAAAGCATTTTCTCCCTACGAGTCGTAAGGATCCCGTAGGTGTATTTTCTCCTTAGGAGTCGTAGGGACTCCTAAGTGTGTTGCTCCTTTGTGAGTCGTAGGGATCTCACTCGGGAATTTTCTCCTCACAAAGTCGAGAGGACTTTGCGAGTACATTTCATTTCTTTTTTTTTACGAGTTTGCGCCCTTTCGGGTTTTCACAAACTCGCCGGCAGTCCTGCTGTTTTTACTCACGGAGCCCTTTCGGGTTTTCATCCGTGCCCATTTTGCTTGTGGACATACCGTTCTTTTTTTTTGGAGAGATCGGGATTGTTTTACGCCCGTGGATTATATACTGTTTTGCAGGATGTATGATCCAGACCGTAGGGCCGGAAAAATAATTTCGAGATTTTGTTGGCGTCTGCATCGCTGCACTGGAATATGGTACCAGGAGCGACTCATCATTCGCCGTTGGGGTATGGGATTTGGAACTTGGTTGGCGTCTGCATCGCTGCACTGGAATATGGTACTAGGAGCGACTCATCATTCGCCGTCTGTGATTTGAGTTTGGAATTTGGTTGGCGTCTGCATCGCTGCACTAGAATATGGTACCAGGAGCGACTCATCATTCGCCGTCTGTGATTTGAGTTTGGAATTTGGTTGGCATCTGCATCGCTACACTGGAATATGGTACCAGGAGCGACTCATCATTCGCCGTTGGGGTATGGGATTTGGAACTTGGTTGGCGTCTGCGTAGCTGCACTGGAATGTGGTACCAGGAGCGACTCATCATTCGCCACTTGGGAATTTGGATTTGAAATTTGGTTGGCGTCTGCATCGCTGCACTGGAATATGGTACCAGGAGCGACTCATCATTCGCCACTTGGGGGTTGGGGGACGATGGCTTAGGAAACAGGTTTAGATCCCTGTCACCTAAGACTTTTCAATTTTATGGGCCGTGAGGATCCCATAAAAGCATTTTCTCCCTGCGTGTCGTAAGGATCCCGCAGGTGTATTTTCTCCTTAGGAGTCGTGAGGACTCCTAAGTGTGTTTTTCCTTTGTGACTCGTAAGGATCCCACAAAGGTTTGTTCTCCTCATGTATCGTGAGGACACATGAGTGGATTTCCCTCGTTCCCAGTTTAATGACTTAGAGGTCGACTGTTTCCAGTTTAACGACGTGGTGGTCATCTGTTTCCAGTTTAAAGACTTAGAGGTTTGTTGTTTCCAGTTTAAAGACGTAGAGGTCATCTGTCTCTAGTTTAACGACTTAGAGGTCATCTGTCTCCAGTTTAACGACTTAGAGGTCATCTATTTCCAGTTTAACAACGTGGAGGTCATCTGTTTCCAGTTTAACGACTTAGAGGTCATATGTTTCCAGTTTAAAGACTTAGAGGTCATCTGTTTCCAGTTTAACGACGTAGTGGTCATCTGTTTCCAGTTTAACGACTTGGTGATCATCTGTTTCCAGTTTAACGACTTAGAGGTCCTCTGTTTCCAGTTTAAAGACTTAGAGGTCATCTGTTTCCAGTTTAACGACGTGGTGGTCATCTGTTTCCAGTTTAACGACTTGGAGGTCATCCGTTTCCAGTTTAACGACGTGGTGGTCATCCGTTTCCAGTTTAACGACGTGGTGGTCATCCGTTTCCAGTTTAACGACTTGGTGGTCATCCGTTTCCAGTTTAACGACTTGGAGGTCATCTGTTTCCAGTTTAGAGACTTAGAGGTCTATTGGATTGATTTGGAATTTTGGGATAGGGGCCGGCATCAGCGTTGTTAACACTGAAGCACATGTGCCAGGACACATGAATGGGTCTTCCCAATGGAGCATAATTCCGAGGGCGGAGACCAACCGTTGGACTGGTGATTGCAGTGGGATATGGGTATGATGAGAATTATTTGAGCCCGTAGATTGTATACGGCAGTCAATTTGGGGACCGGCCGTAGGGCCGGGAGAATTTTGGAAATTTGAATTTTTGTTAGCGTCTGCATCGCTACACTGGAATATGGTACCAGGAGCGACTCATCATTCGCCGTTGTTTTGTTTTTTTTTATTTTGTTTTTTTTTTGTTTTACCGCGATTGTTCTATCCTTTCATCTTTTCTTTACCGCGAAGATCGCGATTGCCCTATCATTTCGGCTTTTATTCGCGGTTGCCCCATCATTTCGGCTTTATTTCATTTTTATTTTTACTCGCTGATTTTTTATTGCGAGTTGCCCCATCATTTCGGCTTTTCTCTATTTTTCTTTTATTTACACATTTTTTTATTTATATATATATATATGTATATTTTTACATTCCCAGTTTAACGACTTAGAGGTCGATTGTTCCCAGTTTAATGACTTGGTGGTCAGCTGTTTCCAGTTTAACGACGTGGTGGTCCTTTTTGCTTATCCCAGCTCCTTGAAATTTGATCTTGGCGGAGCTGTGTTGACGACCTAGCTCTGTGGCTTGCCGATACATCCGAGGATTGTGAGGTTTTTCCAAGCTTATATTGGTCATCTGCCCAATCTTTGAAAATATAGCAGTTTTCGATGGTATGACCCACCACTCTATGATATGGGCAGTATATGGGATTGCTGGTCATGTTCATCTCCTGTGGTCTCTTTGGAACAGGCAGTTGCAGACCGCTGTTCAGGGCGTCCATGAATATTTTGTGGACTTCATCCCTCCTGAAGGAGTATACCTTCCTCTTTCCCTCCATTGGAGTAGGTGCCTTTACTGATGCTGGTCCTCGAGGCACATGTCTGGGAGGATTAGGTTCCCGAAAGGTTTCGGTCTCCATTTGCATGAAATCGGCGATCGTAGCTTGACTGTTTGCTAACACGCCTTTAGACAGTTCTATCTCTCCCATCTTGTATTGCCTTTCGACCCAATCTTTGAAGACGAAGCAGTCCTCAATGGCATGACCTATCACCCTGTGATAGGGGCAATATTTTGGGTCATCGGTCATATTCTCTTCTTGCGGTCTCTTTAATTCTGGCAGTTGTAGACCGTTTCTTAGGGCGTCCCTGAATATCTTGTGGACCTTTTCCCTCTTGAAGGAATAGACCTTTTCCAGCTTCTCTTTCAGAGGTGATTCCCTCCCGGCGTATGTATCGGAGGGACTGGAGGCTGATTGCGGCCGTTTTTCACGAAGGCGCTCCGCTGTTAGGTTGAAAGGGATATCAGTTGGCTGCCCCGGGGTATCAATCCCTGGCTCATGAGCCAAAATTTGATTCTGTTGTAATTGCAATCGGGCGACTTGGGTCGCGAGATCTGCCATGACGTTTGCCATCTCGTCGACTTTGGAATACACCTCGGCAATCTTCTCATCCCTGTCCTGAAATTGCCTTTGAAGCCATTGGAATATTGCTTGTTCTGTAGTTCTGGCTATGACAACCGGGTAATCTTTATTGCCTGAGCTCAATTCTGTAGGAACCACGGGCTCCTCTGGCTTATCGGCCTGAGCGGGCTCTTCATCATTTAGATTGAGCCGATGCTGGGTAGCGTCAACCATATCATCACCATGGCTGTGAAGAAGAGGAGGGTTCGTTTCTTCATGTCCGGCCATGTAGACAGTGTGAATAACACACTTAGCCATTCTTTCATCACTGGCAGCTGGTTTCGCGGAGCGGTCCGGGCTTTGGAAATTCATAAATTTTAACATGGCCAGAGCCCTAGCCCTTTTGTTGGCTCTATATCTGAGCCGCTTCTGCCTCAGCTTCTCTACCTTGAGCGTCTGGCAGGCTTCTGCTCTTAGGGGAGCCGCCATAGGCTGAGTGATGGGGAGGCTTGAGAAGACACCCAATCGAGCAGTTGTCGGAGGCGCCGCTGGAGATTGCTCAAGACGCGTTGTAGCTTTGTTGGTGTTGATGGCCTTGCCCCCAGTTGGGGCCAAGGAAAGTCGTTCAGACACCGACTTGCGTTTGGGTTGGGGCGCCCTCGAGATCACCACATTTGGTCTCTTTCCTTTCGAGACCGGTCTGTCTGTTGCTGGAGCTTGAGGAGCGGGAATGGCGATAGCGGGCACGAACAGAATAGAGCCGAACGGTAGCAGCGGCTCCTCCCACAGTCGCCCAAGGCTGGCCGGGAGGACCGTCCTGGAGTCCATCTTCATCGTGTAAGAGATGGGAGCTGAGTTCATCATTGGAGACATTGTTGAAAGGCGATTGCTTGAAAACCTGCATGAAAGAGCATTATTTTAGTATAAATATAGACATGTAAATTGATTGAGTTCGCATGAACGTTTAACCCGAAATATGGGAGGAGAGATTGGTCCCACCGGGCGTACCAGAGTCTGTAGGGTGTTTTTCGTCACCCCATTGAGATGGGAATACGCGCGTGCTTGTCAGGCGTACTACAGATTCCCCTTGCCTAGGATAGGCGGGGGTTTAATGATTGTGGGGATCCGAATCTCCGACAGCCGCGGACTAAGCTGCCGTTAATTACCCCTCGCCTTTGGAGCGAGGGAACCTCCGATTAACGGGTTAAACTGGTCATGCAAACTCAATGTGCAGTGTACGTGTGTGTTGTTTTGGAAGGGGGGTTGGATATGTCGGGAGCCACGCAAAGTTTTTACGGGGGTCCCGCTACCCGGATAGCGGGCTGGGGGTCAAGGGGGCTAGCAGCCCCCTTGCGGGGTGCGGGGCAGCGCCCCGTTAGAATTTTTTTTCTAACAGGGGCAGTGTCGTGGTGTATGTGAGTGTGCACATATGTATGCATATGTGTATATATGTATATATATGTATATATGTATATATATATATAAAAGAAAGAGGGGGAAAAGGCATCCAAAGGATGCGTGGGCCAGCGCCTTGAGCGCTGTGCGCTTAGGTGCAGTGCGCTCAGGCGCAAGCGCGCCACGTGTCGGCACGTGGGCGTTTTGCGCTCGAGCGCAGTGCGCCTGAGCGCAAGCGCGCCACGTGTCGGCATGTGGGCGTTTTGCGCTCGAGCGCAGTGCGCCTGAGCGCAAGCGCGCCACGTGTCGGCACGTGGGCGCTTTGCGCTCGAGCGCAGTGCGCCTGAGCGCAAGCGCGCCACGTGTCGGCACGTGGGCGCTTTGCGCTCGAGCGCAGTGCGCCTGAGCGCAAGCGCGCCACGTGTCGGCACGTGGGCGCTTTGCGCTCGAGCGCAGTGCGCCTGAGCGCAAGCGCGCCACGTGTCGGCACGTGGCCGCTTTGCGCTCGAGCGCAGTGCGCCTGAGCGCAAGCGCACCACGTGTCGGCACGTGGGCGCTTTGCGCTTTGAGCGCAGTGCGCCTGAGCGCAGCACGCCACGTGTCGGCACGTGGGCGCTGCGCCACGTGTCGGCACGTGGGCGCTTTGCGCTCGAGCGCAGTGCGCCTGAGCGCAAGCGCGCCACGTGTCGGTACGTGGGCGCTTTGCGCTTGAGCGCAGTGCGCTCGAGCGCTGGACGCTGGCGAGACAAAGGGGCTTTTAGTCCCAGAACCAGAAGCAATGCTTCAGAAAGGAAATATTTATTATATATATATATATATGTAAATATATGGAGTTAAACTCCTAAAATATTTTTGTTGATGAAAGGGGTTCTTCCTCTTCCTCCTCTGTTGGCTGGGTCTTGATGATCAAGAGATGTGAGATCTAAAAATCTCTCCTTTCTGAGATCTAATGGTAGATCTAAATTCCCCTTTGTTGGTTTTGTGGTGGAAGACTTCTTAGTTTTTGAAAAGAAAGAGTAAAACTCTTGATTTAATTCAAAAGAAATGAGAAGGTTTAGAACCTTGGAGAAGGAGCAGGAGGCACAAAAGATCTCAGATCTAAAATTTTTGTGGAGAGAATGAAAAGTATTGTTTTTTATTCATCATGTTGCCTTTTATAGGCTTACATATTTACATATAGCCCCTTGAGCTTTTCAAAAATGATATTTTAGCCATCCCATGGCTCATGTGCCATTTCATTTTTGCACATAAGCCATGAGCTTACAAAATATTGGCTTTATGCCCATTTTGCTTACATTCATGCATAAAAAATTACATAAAAATTATTTATGACATGATTTCGTTGTTGGCATGGGGAGGCTGGCCGCAGGCTCGACTTGGGCATGGGCCCGCTTGACCTGGGCTTGGGCCCAACTAGCTTGGGGTTTGACCTTGACTTTGACTCGGTCAACCGGGGTGTAAATTTTTACCCCAACAAATGGTTCATATCTTAACGATGTTAAAGTACAGGGAGTTGTCCGGCTTACGCTTAAAACCAGACTGTGGATAACTCATGGCACGTTTCTATAATGGCAGTTTGTGGGTTAGCCCAGGCTATGACGAGGGTTGACTTTCTACCATCTGGAAAATCAATGGTGATATTGTTCTTGACTCGCCACATTTTTAGTAAAATGGATTTTTTTTTTCAGAAAACAGTAGTGGGAGTATGGTAGAACTGGAAGTGATTCCAGAACCACAGACGATTACGAAAAATTTAATAGAACCTAAATATTTAATCAAGTTTGACATTCCATTAGCCACTCCGCAGATATGGTGGGTAACCTCAGGCACCCGAGAGGTACTCCGGTAGCCTCAAGGACGGTGACAGGGAGGTTCTTGTTTACCCAGATTTGCCATTGCTGCTGTTCCATACCATGAGACCCGGCAGGAGGATGAGTATAGCGTCGTTCTAAACTATCTTTAGAAGTGCACGTGTATATGACTCTGCCAGAGGATCATTGTAGTCGGTGGGAGCAACAGAAGCATAGTGGACAAGTAGCTTATGTCTGTTTATAGACTAAAGCAGATATAGCGGAAATAGATCATCTATTTTTTATGTGACAGTCATGGCTTTGACTTCATCAGAATAGGGGATGGATCTGTTAAGAAGGTAGTAGGGTGTGATGTCCTGGTATTTGGATGACACACACAGAGTGGGAAGTAAAATTCATATACTACGATCGGTTAAACTGTGGTTGTCACACAGTTGTTTCTCCACAAAGGATATGGATATAATATCTGACATTCTGGTTACTAGATCTATGGTTTTAGATCTAGATTTGGGTAGTTTCCCAATCTGGGTACTTAGACAGTATTCTAAAAGGTATTTTAGAATGGACGACTCCTGGCATGGTGGTGTACCTGCAGGTGATGGAGTCTCCCTCTCTAAAAGTGTCTTACAGACTAAAGGGGAGAGGGATGTGCATGATTAACACATCACTTACTTAGGCAATTGAGTTGATCATGAGATGTCAAGTACCACACCAGATGTTGTTTTTGCACTAGCTACAATAAGTTTATATTAATCCAATTCTGGAGAAATATTCGGAAGCAGTTTTAGAACATAAGTGGATGTTCTACGGATTTGATGACGTCAGCCTCCTTTTGAGACGGTTATCATTCCAGGCTTCCAAGGTGACATGGATGACAGAGTGATTGTCAGAGTTATAGTTTTCCCTCTGACGAAGGGGGCAGTAGTTTGGACAGGTGGTCCAAGAGGATACTATGGGAGGCATGGTACAGGATACTGATTAGGTTCAGTTGACGATACAGTTTAAGAAGTTTGGATTTGGAATTCATTTATGAATTAGGTCCCATCAGATATCTAGACATATTCTAAGACAGGTATTACTCAATTCGGGAGATGGCTTTCTCCGTGAACTTGAGATTAAGAGAGACATAGAAAGAAACATCAGGGCGGATCCACTCATTGAGGATATTTCTCAACCACAATAGTTTTACAAACGGGCTTTGTGAAACTGATTAGTAGAGGAGTTGGGTGTTCGGTATCACACGGGCTGTGAGTATACGACATCGCAATAATTTGCCTTAAGTGCAAGTAGGAGATTGTTGGATGTAGTTCCTGATTGATCTGTAATTATTTGTAGTAGTTAACCGCAATCAATAACGGTGTCACGTGTAGCTAGACCTAGATGAGTACGGGTCGTCCTCTGGAAAATGTGGAACCTTTTATTCTTACTTTAGGCGTGTTGAGAAAGAAAGGAGGAATAAAGAATGGTGAAGAATAGTTGTAGGTTCTAGATCTACGTTAAACACGGATACCAAATATAGATCTAGATTAACTACGGATGTAGGTTTTATATTAGAAGGGGGGTTGTAAGGTTCATTGGGATTTAGTAGTTATGGATGATTAATTAAAGATTACTATTTTTATCTTTTAATAGATTTAAAACTAGAACGACAGTGATGCATGTAGATTAGGGTTTCTGGAGGGAAAAGGGTTCCACTCTTAACCCCTATCTCGACATGGAACTCCGTTCATATCTAGCCTTTACCAAAACAATAGTTAATCTAATCTCTAATCGTGGTCGCGATTATCAATGAATTGATAGCGTGCCCGATTAGAATGTTAACTATTCTTTTGATAAAGTTTATAAACTTTATAGGACTTAAAAAGAGTTTAAGGATCTTCATCATCCATTAACCTACCCTAATCCTACGAACCCTAACAAGCGAAGAATTACTCGCGCATGTTGGGAGAAGAAGAGATGGAGAGGGAAATCATATTAAAACTACAAAGAGATAGAATAATAAAAAGAACTACCTTTATTAATCAACAAAATTCATTTACACTTTGTTCCCATAGAAAATGATTACAAAATGCTAGTTTGCTTCTCGATCTCTTCTAAAGAGGTAGACGAACAGTTGATGATCAGCCTGGATGCGTGAGCCTGTCTTGGACTTCGTGATCTCTTCAGCTTGATGATTTTTCTAAGAGGCTCTCGGTCCTTATTTATAGTCCCAAAGCCAGAACCCTAGTCTCCTAATTTGGAAACCAGTAGTTAAGATCCAAAACAGCAAAATCTCAACTCCCAAATCGTCTTAACCGCGGCGGATCCGCGGCCAATAGGTGGGTTTGGCCGCGGATCCGCGGCCTTATAGGGAGATCGTTGCTTTGTTTCTCTGGAGCTTTGTTTATCTGACACGTGGTGATCTTTTAACATCTTTGGAAACTGAAAATCTTCTCTTCGTCGCTGCCAGCCTTGATTTCTTTAGTTTAATTTCTTAATTAGGCAGGTTTGTTTTACCAACTTTGATTTTCTTGATTTCAGCTCTGCAAATTTTGCACAATAGCTCAACAAATAATATTTAGTAGCGTTTGTTTTATTGAGATATTAACTTAACCATTAAGTATTGGTCAAAGGTATAATATGGTAAGCATATTTAAGTGGGCCAAATGTTACATGAATATTATATTCTTACTTTTTCCTACCAAATGTTTAATTATAATATATAAACACATGAAAATAGTACTTTTACAGATAAACCCTTATATGTGTTATATATTATAATAAACACCTTTTATTATATAGAAATAGTAGGAAAATGTCATATTAAATGTGCAGTTTTATCAACTGAACAAATACCCCCAAACTTATCTTTGATCGTCCCGAGCAAACTAGTTTATTCAAGAGAAGGAGAAAAAGAAAGGAGAAAGCTAAGCACACTTTCGTAGGCAACACGATTGCACTGAGTACGTGCAACAAGCCGTTAAACCTCTAGGTGTCCCTAGTAGGAGGAGTGTTGTCTCCTGAGGGTTTTTAGCGGATTACACCCACAAAATCCTATAATAAAAAAGAGATGGTGAAAGTTACATATAAAGATAAGAACCATAAAAGAAAGACTTTGAAAACTTAGAGTTTCCAACTACACTAGCTTTTCAGTTGCTATGAGCCCTATCTTAATAGTCATGAAAAAATGTTAGGAATCACATCATCCCTCAATAAAATATCGTCTTTATTCTTCATTCGTACCTTTCATCCAAACATCGATCATATACCCCTATGTGTGTGTAAAAGACATCCCTACACTCGGAAAATTCAATTCAAGCTATCATACTCTTGTCCATCACCTCAGTACTTTTTAATCAATGAATATTTAGATGGATTTGCTCACACATTTTTCATGCAACCGTTAATACTTCTTGAGGTACTAACCGACCGATTACTCATGTGCTTGCTTATTAGACGCATTAGTATTTTTCTCGTCTTGCAATACCTAAGGCTTAGCAGTGACTCTCAAACCAGTTGGTCTAAGGCACTAGGTGATGAAGCACCCTCGCTATATTTTTTTATTGCTGCCTTGGTGATTACAAAATCGGTGTTCATTTTTCTTCACCATTTTATATTTTCTTCATTTATTATTTCCTTCATACTTTGGCTTTTAGACAAGAGCATTTCAAGGTATCCTCTACTATCCCGAGTTTCAAGACGTGTGTAAGTGCGTATAGTAGGGTATCAACGTTCAAATGTTTGGCTTCCAGAATAGGAACTATTTTTCAGACTTATTTTTATTCTCAGATTAGTGATTTCTTTCATCTTACTAACCCTTGGGACAACAGCTCATAACTACTTATTACTAGTTTCGTTTAAGAAAACTTCTAAATTTCTAGGTTTTCTTAAATTTTTCCAATCTTTTGGATGTAATTTTTCACTATCTAATCTTTTATTATCACAAAAAAAAAATTTGAATGCCCAGTATCAAAGATAATTCAGTGAATACAAACCTCCCCCCCTAAACCTATTTTCAGCAGTGTCCTCACTGATGTTGAGAGCATGGACCTGTATACTTGGGGAGAGACAAAAGGGGTAAAATAATAATTAAATGAAAACTACCCCCAAACTTGTTCTTTGGCACGCACAGATATTCAGTTAAGTCCATTTTCACTCACCTCCATTCTTAAATGAGAAAATGTAACCAAAACATGGAGGTGAGGCGGAGGAAATTCAGTTCTGATAAAGCGGCTCCTGTAAAAACAGGAGCTCCTCCGCTGGGTCAGCAAAGAAACACGGTTTTAATCTATGCCCATTTACTTTAAAAATTGAACCGTTTTTCAAATTTTCAACTTCTACTGCCCCGTGCGGGTGTACATACCGCACCACAAAAGGTCCCTTCCAACGAGATTTAAGCTTACCCGGATGAAGATGGAGACGGGAATCGTAAAGAAGGACTTGCTGCCCCGATGTGAAACTTTTTCTAAAAAGGTTTTTATCGTGGAACACTTTAGTCCGGTTCTTTACTATTACCGCATTATCGTAAGCTTCATCGCGGAGTTCGCTTAGCTCATTCAATTGCAGCTTCCGATAGCTGCTCGCTTGATCAAAATCAAAGTTAAGCTCTTTAATAGCCCGCATTGCTTTATGTTCGATCTCGACAGGAAGGTAGCATGCCTTCCCAAACACAAGGCGGTATAGATACATACCAAGATCGGTCATATAAGCGGTGCGAAATGCCCAAAGAGCATCTGTCAATTTGGTCGACCAATCTTTACGGTTTTTAGAAACCGTCTTCTCCAAAATTTGTTTGATCTGCTTATTTGAGATCTCAGCTTGCCCCCTAGTTTGGGGATGATAGGGCGTAGAAAGTTTGTGAGTGATTGAATATTTCCGCATCAAGGCCTCGAAAGACCGATTACATAAATGTGTCCCGTTGTCGCTAATTATAGCACGAGGGTGTCCGAATCGTGAAAAGATATTTTCTTTAAGGAACTTAATGACAACTTTGTTGTCATTAGTGCGACACGATATAGCTTCCACCCATTTCGAGACATAATCAACCGCTAACAAGATATATAAATTCCCAAAAGAGTTGGGAAAAGGGCCCATAAAATCAATACCCCAGACGTCGAATATTTCCTAAACCAATATAGGTTGGAGCGGCATCTCGTTTCTTTGTGAAATTCGACCCAAATGCTGACATCGCGGACAAGTTTTGCAATGTTCATATGCATCTTTAAATAATGTTGGCCAAAAAAAACCATATTGCAAAACTTTCTCCGCCGTTTTTTGAGGACCAAAATGACCGCCGCATGCCTGATCATGACAAAATGATAACACACTCTTGAATTCATCGTTAGGGACACACCTGCGAATGATTTGATCGGAACAATACTTAAACAGATAAGGTTCATCCCGGTAAAAGTATTTTACTTGGGATAGAAATCGAAGTTTTTCTTGTTTTGACCAATCGCTAGGAATAAGTCCCGTCGCTAGATAATTCACAATATTCACGAACCAAGGTTCGTAGGATACAGTCAAGAGCTGTTTGTCAGGAAATGAGTCATTTATCGGCACGGTCAAACTTGGTGAAGAAGTGATGCGTGAAATATGGTCGGCTACAACGTTTTCACATCCACTCTTGTTTCGGATGACAAGATCAAATTCTTGTAACAATAGGATCCAACGTATTAGCCTGGCCTTAGCATCCTTCTTCGATAAAAGATGTCGTAGGGCGGAGTGATCAGTGTAAACCACTATTGGCGAGCCAATCAAGTAGGGCCTGAATTTCTCTAATGCAAATACAACTGCCAAGAGTTCTTTCTCGGTAGTTGTGTAATTTATTTGTGCATCATTCAAGGTTCTACTTGCATAGTAAATGACATGTGGCATCTTATCAATGTGCTATTCTAAGACCGCACCAATAGCAAAATCTGATGCATCACACATAATCTCGAACGGGTGGTTCCAATCCGGAGATGATAGAACGGGGGCTGTAGTGAGCGATCCTTTAAGCGATTCAAAAGCAGCCTCACAATCCGAATCGAAGTGAAATGTAGTATCCTTGGCTAATAGAAGGGTTAAGGGTCTAGCAATTTTGCTAAAGTCCTTAATAAATCTCCTATAAAATCCTGCATGACCAAGGAAAGATCGTATATCTTTGACGCATTTGGGACGATGGAGGTTATGAATGACATCT
Source organism: Agapanthus africanus (assembly GCA_030015575.1). NCBI lineage: Eukaryota > Viridiplantae > Streptophyta > Magnoliopsida > Asparagales > Amaryllidaceae > Agapanthus > Agapanthus africanus. The sequence continues at coordinate 464,394,913 of CM057338.1, forward strand.
ATTTTAGCTCTGTCAACCTCAATGTATTTTCGTGAAATTATATGTCCAAGGACAATACCTTCTTGGACCATAAAATGGCATTTTTCCCGATTCAAAATTAAGTTCTTATCCTTACAGTGGGTAAGAACCGCGTCAAGATTACGAAGGCAGTTCTCAAAGGAGTCCCCAAAAATGGAGAAATCGTCCATAAAAATTTCCAGAAAATTCTCCACCATATCTGAGAATATCCCCATCATACACCGCTGAAATATAGCGGGAGCGTTGCATAACCCAAAGGGCATGCGTCTATAAGCAAAAGTACCGAAAGGATAAGTAAATGTGGTTTTATTTTGATCCTTTTCGGCGATAGGGACCTGGTTATAGCCAGAGTATCTGTCCAAGAAACAATAGTATTCGTGTCCAGCTAATCGTTCTAACATCTGGTCAATGAAAGGTAGAGAGAAGTGATCCTTCCTCGTCGCGGCATTGAGTTTTCTATAATCAATACATACGCGCCACCCAGTTTGGGTGCGTGTTTGGATTAACTCATTAGCCTCATTAGTTATGACCGTGATGCCAGACTTTTTAGGAACTACATAAATTGGACTTTTCCATTGGCTGTCAGATATAGGGTAAATTATACCACTATCAAGGCACTTGACGATTTCTTTCTTTACCGCCTCCTTCATAACGGGATTTAACCGTCTTTGTGGGTCTCGGGTTGGTTTGGCTTTATCCATCAGATGTATATAATGTTCAACAATTAAGAGACTAATCCCTTTGATGTCAGACATTGTCCAACCAAATGCTTGCTGATTCGATCTCAATACTGCCAAAAGTGCGTTCTCTTGCTCTAAGGCTAGAAAAGCGGATATAATCACTGGCAAAGTCTCATTCTCACCTAAATATGCATATTTAAGATGAGAAGGTAGCGGTTTGAGATCAAGTATTGGCGGAGAGACAGTAGAAGGTGGGGTAAGGGAATGATATTCAGACTCCCTAAGAGGTTCAAAACTTACATAGGATATTGACTCGGAAAGTGCTACAGACTTTTGCAACGAGTCAACTGATTCAAACTCAGGGACGGACTCATTGAATATATCCTCACTATGAAGTTGTGCAATATCAAACGATGTCTCATTAGTGTTGTCGAGATCATCAAAGCAGAGTTCCTCATCCATGCAGCTTTCAGGAGCTATCTCGTGGATGGAACAAACATCAAGCAAATGAGCAGAAGGTTCCGATGGTTGACTTTCTAGCTTGTAAATATTAAGCTCAATTGTCATCTTCCCGAAGGATAAGTTCATAGAACCGTTACGACAATTAATTACAGCGTTAGAAGTTGCTAGGAAGGGTCGACCAAGTATCACCGGGATATGATTGTGTGGGTTTGCCACAGGCTGTGTGTCTAAAACAATAAAGTCCACAGGAAATATGAATTCTCCGACTTTAATTAACACATCCTCTAGTTCACCCCGAGGTTTGGTAATTGATCGGTCTGCCATCTGGAGAGTACAATGGGCGGGTTTCAACTCTCCAATCCCTAACTACTCGTATACTGAATAGGGAAGCAAGTTAACACTAGCGCAAAGGTCGAGTAAAGCACGATTAATATTTTTACCCCCAATAGAAATAAAGATGGTAGGACAGCCAGGGTCCTTACGTTTCTTTGGTATTTGCTGGGTAAAAGTTGTGCTAACATTACTCATCATGAAAACTTTTTTAGGCACTTGAGCTTTTCTCTTTCTAGTGCACAAGTCTTTAAGGATTCTTGCATAAGATGGGACTTGTTGAATAGCATCTAGGAGAGGAATATTTACGTTAACTTGCTTAAACATTTCCACAATCTTCTCCATTTGTGGGTTAGGTCTGTTGGCCCTTAATCTGTTTTGAAATGGAGCTTGATTAATAAGTTTTGGGTCCAATATTTGTGGAGAAGATTGTGGGGACGGATTCGATCCCAAAATTGGAGTGGGAATCGTCTTAGATAGATTGGGCGAAGTGTTCGAGCCTTGGGGAAAATGGAGAATAGGCTCGGATGAAGGTGGGAGACTAGACGAATTAGGGGAAGAAGTAGAACCCTGCGTATCATTGGTATCACTAACATCATCAAATTGCTCACCTACTCGGTTATTCAGCACTCTCCCCGATCTCAATGTAATAACGGCATTCACATTATGATTTTGTGAGTGGCCAGGATTCGGTAGGGGTTGAGATGGGAGTTTCCCTTTCTCTCTCGCACTCATTGCGGCGTTCAACTGTGCAATTTGATTTTCTATTGATTTAATACTCTCACCGTGAGAGGCGGAGTCTTTCTTTATGGTATCAATAGAAGACTTCATAGCAGCCGACATTTGAATGGAATGTTTCATAAACAAATCCAAAGTTTGTGCGAGTGAAGAGTTATCAGTACCGGCCAGTTGCGGTACGGAAGTGTTGGCCGGATTTTGAAAATTTTGTGACTGAAAGGGGTGCTGACTTTATGGTTATGGTTGCTGTGGAAGAAGTCTTTGATAATTGCTTTGGAACTGGTTTTGATTTTGGGGTTGGTTTTGGTTCCAAGCAAAGTTAGGATGATTTATCCATCCTTGATTATACGTGGAAGAATAAGGATCGTTTCTAGGTCGCTGCTGAAAAGCAGCATTAGTTTGCTCATGACCTTGAAATGATGCATTCATAGGACATTCTTCCGTCAAGTGTGAAGGATCTGAACAGCAACTACACACAGTCTTGGGAAGCGTTACCTGATTTAGGGAGACTGATGAGAATTTGTTCTCAATAGCGTCGAGTTTCTTCTGCATCGCTGCCATTTCGGCTTTTACTTCGATGGAAACATCGAGCTGATGAATACCTCCCCTAGATGAAGGTGGTCTTACGCTTTCCCACTGCAAAGTGTTTTCAGCGAGGTCTTCCACATATTTCCAAGCTTCACCATCATATTTGGACATGAAATTGGATTGACACATTATTTCAAGCATCTGCTTTGTTGCTGGATTAATGCCTTCATATATAATTCGGCACAAATCCCATCTTTGTATTCCATGATGAGGACATTGGATAAGCAGATCCTTGGAACGTTCAAAGCACTTCCAAAATGGTTCATTGGAAAGTGTGACTCATTGTTATGACACATTTATTCTAGAATGTTCACTAATGACTCATGTAATGAGTCATCTAGTGAGTCATTAAAGAATTAATGATGTTTGTTTTTGGTAGGATATTATTAAGGCTTTGTGGAGATATTTTGTGGAGATCTTTTCTTTGTTTTCAAAATACAAAATCCTTATGTTATCATCACTCATTATTTGGACAGCCATCACAAGTTTTGTGCTTGGTTTTCTTTCGCTCACTTGATTTATCTTGAGCTCACACTCTTCATATCTTAGCATCTTCTTCAACCTCCACTCTTACCCTCTCATGTGATGAGAACCAAAAAGTGTATTGAGACAAAGTATTCCACTCATTCTCTACTTCATCTTGGACATGTCGGTTAGTATACTTCATGTCCGAGTTGCCTCAATATAGAAGCGGGAGCCCGTATAAAGATCCATTGACGTGGAGCCACCTCGACGAGGAGACCGGAGATCGAGCAAGATCGGAGATGCAGCGAGGAGCATGGGATGATAGCTAAAGACCGAAGGACACGGATCGATCGATATAGCCTTTCTACCTCTTTACAGTTTGTTAGTTTAGCGTTAATGGTAAGATCCGGGTTATAGTATGCGATAGCGCCAGTTATAAAAGTTTTTATTCCGCGTTTGGCCTCAGATTGATAGCCGGGGCGCTACCGTAGACTTACAGAAGGTATGCAATCTCATTGTAAATTTCAACACTTGAAATTCCCAATAGTATTTTGCCCCTAGCAACTTATGACCTTAACATAGTCAACAAATCATTAGCGCTAGCCAAGTTTAACCCGTTATTTCCTGATTGAATTAAACCCACCCGTACGAGCCTTAACATAGTCAACAAAGTCGTATGACTACCCTAATCCAATCGCATCACATGCTTTAGCAGACAAGCACTAATTAGCTACCGCACACTACACCTTAACATAGTCAACAAGCGTAGCACGAATACTAAATAACACTTATCTGAAATGGCGGAGGGCTACAACAGGTTTTTAAGAAAACCTTTTGTGTAATGAACTTGATATCGTTATAGAATCGAGTGATTTGAAAAGGAGTGGTTTAAGCTCCTCTTTTAAAATCATATGTTTTTCAAAATAAACCAAGTGGGTGTAGCATCTGCTAGATTTTGCTAAAGAGATCATTCCCGGTAAAGGGATCTCGGCTCTTTCCTCATCGAATGAGATGCTGGATATTCATCAAGGAATTCCGCTATGCAAAACAAGAACTAGAGCTACCTTTTGAAAATTTGATTCTACAATATCTTTAGGTTTCTTTCCTTTTCATTAATCTTATTAATGAAATCCCATCATTTATGCTTCCTAAGCATCACAGAAGAAGCGAAAATACAACGTACGCTTATGCTATCCGCATTAGCCACAGTGTCCCGTTATGCACCGTTAGGTTACTTAACTAACGACATAGCGGGGCAAGACTACCGCGGATGCAAAACATAAGTAACGTTTATTATATTTCATATATATAATAATAAAGCATTCGTCTCACGCATATGAAGTGAACACATCACAGAATATCAGCAGCAGAAGTCAACTTATGAAATATTGGATATAGTAGGAGTTCCGTGTTTTAAATTAAGCCAATTGAAAACACGGATTCCACGGCCGTGATGAATAGCCAAACCCACATCCCTAGACCTCTACAAGAGCGGAAAGTAACCCTACCAATTCTAGAGTTAGGAGACCCGGTCTTGACTCCTTGAGATGGTCTCCCACTGGACTCTAGAACCCAGTTACTTGTGCTCCCCGCCTTGGGTCTATCATAATGCGGAAAAGTAAATAATATACAACAATGGTGACATCATACTCAACTCGAAAGTGCCCCAATAAAAGGATATTACATACAAGTTTTTACATGAATGAAAATGAAAAAACTCTCATCTCACGCCTAAATACCACGGCTATTCAAACACGACGATCCAATATAATATATACCAGCAACATATAACATCACATGTCATCAACGTAAGTAAATATGCGTATCCCAATTGTCTTTGACATATAGCAATGAAACCGGCGATACATCACATATTACACTTACGGTCGCAGAAAAGAAAATGAAAAATACCACAATTGGAATCCGCAACCACGTTAGACATCATAAACCCAAAATATCACATACTTCAGATTTCATGCCTAACCATATGAATTCTTTAGACATCATAAATCCGGAATATCATATATTCCGAATTTCATGCCTAACAATTATAAACCCCGCATTTTAGTCTCGTTACTAAAAACACTTTCCAATAACAAGTTGGGCAATTCAACAAGATTCCCGACATCTTAATCAAATGCTCGTCAGAAACATTAGGAGGCGGCTGCACCCCCGATGCCGTCGACGAAGTGCACTTAGGCGGAACACCGTGGCCGCGAGTGATTTAGAGAGGTTTTATCGATCAAAAATTATTTACCGCAATCAAGAACGGCGTCGCATGAAGCTAGCCGGTGAATACGGGTCGGTCCACAGGGATGTTGTAAATCTCCTTTAAGTTCTTACGAGCTAATTCCAAATGGTGTTTGGTCTTTTAATTAGATCTAAAAACGAAGTTGTATTATACTAGGATTAGAAACTTGCTAGGATTAGGTTTAGGTAAAGTATGGTAAACAAAGATCTACACCTCTTTCCAATGCCTTAATTTAGATATCATATTCGGGGTTATGGTAAATTTTAATAAAGGGGATTAGGATGATTGGAAAGATGCTTCTTCCTCTAGATTCTTGTCCTTCCTTTCTTAACCTTTACCCTAATCTCCATGGAAAACTTACAACTCCGGTCATTTATACTACGGATCACCGTTACCTCGAGGGTAGAGTGCCGTAGGGAGCGGAAGATGAAAGTATGCATGGAGTCCTAATGTTCATAATAGATTGGCAAAGAAAAGAGATGAGAGATCTTCATCTCTCAAACCCTTCCCTATTCCTAACCCTAACAAGCGAGGAAACTACTCGCTCATTGAGGGAATTAAGAAAGACATAATTTTTGTTTTGTTTTTATTAAAGAGATGAAACATCTATTGCAAGTTGATAAAATTCTAAACTATATTAAACTAGGGCAAGAAAAGAATTTACCTAGGGCAGGAATTAAAATTAGAACTAGGGCAGAAAAATAACCTACTTACGATTGATGCAATCATTAAAGAAAACAGAATTTTATTGATGAATAGAGGCATAAGAAAATACAATGGTTTGGGTTCTATTTATAGGACATAGAAACCCTAGGTTTACAGTTGATTCGCACGTCTGCAATTACAAATTTGCCCTTAGGTCAACTATTCAGTGCCGCCATATATTTTGGTAAAAAATCCTCGAAGTACGGGCTTCTTCTGGCCGCGGAACCGCGGCAATAGTAGGGTTGGGCCGCGGTTCCGTGGCCCTTTGGCAATCTTGGGTGCTGAAAATTTAGGGTTTTGTTCTGGGTCTTTTTGGACTTTTGATTCTATGGTTCTTTTATCAATTGGGCTTCTACACTGGTTCCAGATCTTCGGTGAACAATTTGCAATGGATTTTTAACCGTTCGCTTTGTATTCTTGGACCTTGCGTTGCCTTGTACATTGTGAACTGTTCTTCGTCTAGGCTTGACTTAGATCCTCCTATTTGTTGGTCAAAAGTCCTTCTTTTGTCTCGTCTTTTGTGTTTTTCACTGTTTTCTCTCCAAGAACCTGTAACCTGTACTATATAGCAGACATGGGTCAAAAGCACCTATTTTTACTGTAAAATGCATAAGAATGGGGAATATAAAATGCAATATTATGATATGAACAAATACCCCCAAACTTATCTTTTGCTCGTGTAAGTGCACGGCGGCGCCCCGGCCTCCATCCCGAGGCCAAATGCGGAAGCGATGGTTAACTTTAATTTTGCAAACTAGCAAACCGGCACCACCGCGCACTAAAACCCGGATCGGGCCATTAACTAGTCCTAGCTAACTACAAGACGGGTTAGAGATATACTGACAGATCCGAGTCCTCCGGTCTTCTCGTCGTCGTCCCGATCTCCTGCGGAAACTCCGGTCGTTGCCTCCTTGCCGGAAGGGCACCACATCGTCTGCATCTTTTACGGGCTCCCACCTCAATACCGAGGCAACTCGGACACGAAGCTGGCAAGTCGACGTGCCCAAGATTTGCTGTAGAATATAGTGTGGATTACTATGTCTCTTTTTGGGGTTGTAGGAATTGCCATATAGGTGGAAGAATGATACAATCTCATGGAGATGGAACTTGTGGGATTTTTCCAAGAGCAAAAGAGCAAAAATCCCACACTAAAAATTTGGACAGCCCCTAGCCTTTCTTGGCCGGCCATGGCATGGTGGGAGAGGAGAGAATGGAGTGTGTATCCCAAGAATGAGAGAGCCCCCCAATAATCCAAGGGAGAGAGAGAGAAAAGGCAATCATGCAAAGAAATGATCACTAGGAAAGTCCAACACTCAAACAACAATCATCACACTTCATCATCAACAAGCATGATGACAATCAAAGGCCAACACTCCACCACAACCATCATGAAAACACAAGTCAACCCATCATGGTCAAAAGAGGTCAAATGATGGTGCAAGTATTATGATACAATTATATGCAAAGACCCCCTCCACAAAAACTTGTTTGCACAAATGCAAATAAGCCCTCCTCAACCAATCTTCGGCCAATGAACGATACAAAGGAAATTGGCCGAAACGGACAGCAAACTGGCAACTCCAGAAAACTGGTCCCATAATAAATTACAGGAAAAACCCGATACTGTGCATACACACCCGCATTTGTATTCCGACCGAAATACAAATGCAATGAGACAAAATCTACACTGTACTATACTAGGATCCGGCTTAAACCAAAGACGGCTAGTATTATCCGTCCGATCCTGATCCGTGCAATACCGCACGTATCTGATCGAACCCTGCCACATCTCCATACGGCCTCTACAGCGTTTTGCCCGAAAACTTGAGCAACTGAATGTGGGGGGCTCTAAAGACTCGTCAACACCATGGTTGTGGATTTAACCACTAGCACGTCAGAGGTATAATCCAATACGTGACGGGCCACCAGCTATTGACCAAAAGGGACGTCGATGAGCGAACTCATCCTGACACCCTACTGAGCCTGTCAGTGACAATATCCGTACAGTTCGGTCCGTTCGTCTATGAGCATCGCATGGCGGGCCTAGGGGGTTGGTAAAAGTCAGACCCCCAAAAGCGGTACAAGTCGTGTCGGAGTGTAGCCCAGAACACCCTGAGATACTACTGGAATACCTACCAGTAAATCTCCTGCCTCGGCCGAGGGCTTTGTGTAATGGCTCTCCTAGACACAGCGCGACCTCACCCCCAATACCGGGAGAGACGAACCCCTGAAGATACGCTGACTGCCTCCATGTGGCTCGGGACTGTACCCAACTAAAACCTGTTTGCACGTCTCTTTTGAGCGTGGTAGGGTAGTAATCAAAGTACAGTGGGAACTTACACGAGACAAATGACGATCCTCAGGTCGATGAACTAACCTGTACACATGTCACCAGGGAACTGCTATCTGACGTCAGGTATAAGACCAACTAGCATGTTCCCGGCGAGTCCTGTCCGGTGTACTCATATCCCAATGAGCACCTGTATACATCTTAGGTGATCCAACTGACACCAATGGCTTATGAGACCGGCCACCACCCCTCGTCGGGGTCTCGACTGTATACACTAGTCTACTCTGGAGTATCGATGCCCTGTCTCGAAACTCGCACGACTAGGGACCTTTTAAGGATGTGCTTATAGACCCCAGCTCCCACTTATATGATCGCCCTCATACTGCTGGTGGTCAAGCAAGAATCCTAGGGGCTCTATCAACGTGTAATAGCGACATGTCAGGTCACCTAAAGCAGTACACAATGATAAAGATAAACCAGATAGCATACTATCATCTCGAGTAAGACTGTCCTACTGGGACAGGACCTCCCTCAATCATTGCAATCACGTTCCTGTGATCCAATAATTGACTCTTAGGGCACTATCTCCAACAATCTTCCACTTGCACTCAAGGCTAATTATTGCGATGTCGCATACTCACAGCCCGTGTGATACCGAACACCCAACTCTTCTACTTGTCAGTCTCACAAAACTAGTTTGCGAAACTATTGCGTTCGAGGAATAGCCTCAGTGAGTGGATCCGCCTTGATGTTTCTTTCTATATCTCTCTATATCTCAAGTTCGCGGAGAAACCTATCTCCCGAAATGAGCAATACCTTTCTTAGAATGTGTCTGGATGTCTGATGGGACCTAGCTCATAAATGAACTCCAAATCCAAACTTCTTAGACTGTATCGTCAACTGAACTTAATTAGTGTCCTGCGCCATGCCTCCCTCAGTATTGCCTTGGACCACCTGTCCAAAATACTGCCCCTCGTCAGAAGGAAAAACTATAACTCTGACAACCTCCCTGTCGTCCATGTCACCTTGGAAGCCTGGAATGATAACTGTCTCCCGAATGAGGCTGTCGTTATCATATCCCTAGAACATGCACTTATGTTCTAAATCTGCTTCCGACTGTTTCTCCAGGATTGGATTAATATCAACTTATCGCATCTACTGCAAGAACAACATCTGGTGTGGTACTTGACATCTCATGATTGACTCAATTGCCTGAGCAAGTGATCTGCCAATCATGCACATCCCTCTCCCCTTTAGTCTGTAAGACACCTTTAGAGAGGGTGACTCCATCATCTGCAGGTACACTACCGTGCCAGGAGTCGTCCATTCTAAATACTTTTAGAATGCTGTCTAAGTACCCTGATTGGGAAACCACCCAAATCTAGATCTAAAACCATAGATCTAGTAACCAGTATGTCTGATATAATGTCCAAGTCCCATGTGGAGAAAACACTGTGTGACGACCAAAGTATAACCGATCGTAGTATAGGAATATCACATCCTACTCTGTGTATGTCATCCAAATACCATGACATCACACCCTACTACCTTCTTAACAGATCCATCCCATATTCTGATGAAGTCAAACCTATGACTGTCATGTCAGAAATAGATGATCTTTCTCCGCTATATCTGCTTTAGTCTATAAATAGACATAAGCCACATGTCCACCATGCTTCCGCTGCTCCCACTGACCACGACAACTCTCTGGCAGAGTCATATAAACGTACACTTCTAAAGCCAGTTTAGAACGACGCTATACTCATCCTCCTGCCGGGTCTCACAGTCTGGAACAACAGCTATGGCAAGTGTGGGTAAACAAGAACTTCCCTGTCACCGTCCTTGAGGCTACCGGAGTACCTCTCGGGTGCCTGAAGTTACCCACCTAATCTGCGAAGTGGCCAATGGAATGTCAAACCAGATTGAATCTTTAGGTTCCTATCAAATCTTCAGTAATCGTTTGTGGTTCTGGAATCACTTCCAGTTCTACCATACTCCCACTACTGTTTTCTGAAAAAATCCATTTTTATTAAAACTGTGGCGAGTTTAGAACAATATCACTATTGATCTTCCAGATGGTAGAAAGTCAACCCTCGTCATAGCCTGGGTCAACCCACAAACAGCCATTACAGAAACGTGCCTTGAGTTATCCAGAGTCTGGTTTTAATCATAAGCCAGACAACTCCCCGTACCTTAACATCGTTAAGCTATGAACTGTTCTATATCCCATATAGGACCAGAGGCACTGATTTAATTGAACCAGATTCAAATCATGCAGCTGTCCCCAGTGCATGTCAACTAAAATGGAAAGAGGCCGATTAGCGTCACTCAACTTAGGAATGCTTCCAATTATGAGTAACCTGAAAGAGAAGCAAGTTCCCTAAATCATTACTATCAACTGAATACCGTACACAAGTATCTATATCTTCGATCACTTTGAAGAATCCCGATACTTGCTATACCTGGTTCTCTACTCTATTCAAATACCTATAACTTCTCCAAATTCGGACCCTGTGTTTCCACGAAACACCTGTCTAAGAACTAGAGAAGTCATAAGTAAACCGAATATAGCACGAGGACCAACCCCTCTATCCTGATGGACCCTGGACAACATACAATACTCTGTATAAGTCCCTTGAGTCTGATAACTCATTCACTGTGTGTCGTAGGTTGAAAACTGTACTTATGGTTAAGAAGAATTACACCGCTGTTTAATGCTCCTTATCTAACCATCCACTGATATAGGTAAATGTCATAGACATAATTTCAAAAGGTATATCTCACTCTATGAAAATAGATGTACAGATATATCAATTTGAAATTGGTGCACAACAGCTGATATTCAAAACCAAATATTTGCCGTCCGGCAAACAACCCAGGTGACTTCCTCAAATATCACCGATTACAACGAATCCCGACATAATGAGGACAATCACCTAATTCCCAATAGCTCACTCCCACTCATCATATGTAAAACCATACAGATGTGAGAATCAAACTTGGTAAATACATACCCTGGAACAAGTGTCTAATTAGGAAATCAGTTTTCATTTAACAGTACACAGTGAAACTGAAACATTGAAATGTTTCGATGGGGTATCCCGGTATTCCTAGTAATGCCTCTTCCATTATCCAGATTCACGACTGTAACCGTATAATTCTTTGCCACCTCTCCAAATCCCTTTTTATGTCTTTAGTCATTACCTTCTGCACACCCCTTTAGGCCAAATGGTTTTCTTCCTTCCCTACCGTTCGACACCAGCCTATAGTTTGGAAGAAGACTATCCAATAAGCATAATGGGTGTACAGTCCCAGTCCTAGGAGCACTCGCAATGCGAGAGAAGGTGAAGATAAAAGACAACCGAATAAACCTTATTCCTATTTCTCCTGAACCAGAATCCATCCCCGAACTGGAACAAGTTCCTTTCGAGTTCGTATATAACCATACGATGGAGTATCCAATAAACTGTGGATCTTCGTAGTGATACGGAGTGTTCTGGAGAAATACAAAGGTGATTTGGGAGTGGTAATGAAATACTTGGTTTGGTCGTGAATATCAGTCGCAATTTACTTTGCCCTTTTACTAATCCCTTGCTTTGTCTTAACTTAATACCTTCTGTACACCATCGTTAGGCTAATTGGTTTTCTTCATTCCCTACCGGTCGGCACCTGCCTATGGTTTGGAATAAGACTATCCAATTTGCGTAATAGGTGTACTATCTCCTAAACCAAGGAATACTCACAACTCCAGAGAAGGTAAAAGGAAAAGACAACTGAATAATTCTATCCGTTTTCTCCAGAACCGGAAACCATCCTCGAATAAATCCCTTCGAGTTCGTATATAACCATACGATGGTTTTGTCCAAATGGAAGTGGACGTTCGTAGTAATACGGGGTGTCCTGGAGAAAAGGGTAAAAGTAGGAGTGGCAATGAGGTCTGCAACTCTGACAATCCAAAAGCCAGTGTTTAAGAAGGTTCGGTTAATTTTGGTCACTGAGTCATAGTCTTAGGGTCGGGTCAATGGTCGCTGCCGAAGAGAGAGAGAAAAGAAACACTCAGCGTGCACTCTATCCTAGATCAGAATGGTTACCAATTTATCTAATCTGGAAACCTCCCACTGTAACCTCAAATTCTTCTCCAAACCTGAAAGAAGAATTAGTCGGGATCACCCGAGGAGTAAACCAACTCATCAGTGGGAATCGGGATCCAACTATCATCGCATGATAACGTGACGGAATCCGCTCACGGTGTCACATTCCAGAAGGTATGCGCATATCTAGCAAGTTTCAGTTCTTTTGAAACTCCCGATGAGATTTTTTTTTTTGGCCCCATGCTCTTATGACCTTGACTTTGGCCAACAAATAATAAGTCACATGTTAAGTTCTACCCGTCATTCTCCAAGTTAATTTGAGCCCACCCGTACAAGCCCTTGACTTTGGCCAACAAGGCTATACGACTGCCCCAAACCAACGCATCTATCTATACTGCATATGAATACCCCAATAGCTACCAAACACTGTGCCTTGACTTTGGCCAACAAACACAGCTTGAATACTATTGACCACCCATATGAAACGACGGAGAGCTACGAATGGTTTCTGGCGAAAACCTTTAACGTAATGAACTTGATATCGTTGAAGGAACGGATAGCTTTTTGAAAATATAGTAACGAAAACCATTGCTAAAGAGGTCACTCCCGGTGAAGGGATCTCGGCTCTTTCCCCGTAGAATGAGGTGCAGGATATTCCAACTGAATACCACGGTGCAAAGCAAAAGTAATCGGCTATAGTGAAGTTATTGCCCTGACGCAAACTTTTTGTCCAAGGGGTCACTCCCGGTGAAGGGATCTCGGCCCTTGCCTCGTCGACTGAGGAGCAGGATATTCCAACTGAATACCACGATGCAAAACAAAAGTGAACGTCCTTGCAATAACAGCTTTTTTAAAAAAATGTTCCAACAACATCAGATTAGGTTTTTTTTTAACTTGCATTGATCCGAATCAACGCAGTCCCATCAATTGATCACACCACAAAGAACGAAAATATACTGATGTACGTATATGGCATCCGCATTCGCCACTGGGTCCCGTCATTACCCGTTAGGTTAGCTAACTAACGACAGAGCGGGGACTGGACTCGCGTGGATGCAAAACATATACAACATCTACTAATATATATACCAATATATTATATTCGCTCAAGGCGTGATAAAATGCAACATCACAGAAATGTACAGCATCACAGAACAATACAGATATCTGGGATCCCCGGGTTTCACAGAGCCACTACTGAAACCCGACGTTCCCCTGGTCGTGTGGATAGCCTGTGCAATGAAATCCTAGACCCCTACGGGCGCGGCAAGTTACCCACCAAAACCTGAAGCGAGGCAGCCCCCTTCAGCAACGTTAATAGACCACCCAGCACTTCACGGAATCCGGTAACTTGGGCACCCCTCCTGGGTCAACCTGTACCCCCTACGAGTGCAGTAAATAGCCCGCCAATTCTAGAGTAAAGCCCCCTCCATCTCAATACCATGAGATGCGGGCTTGTTGCCCTCCAGAACCCGGCTATCCGTGCACCCCTCCGCGGGGTAATCCTAGTACAGAAAGTAAAATATACATACAACGGGTACATCGACCGCAACCTGGTCGTGCCCCAAAATAATAATACAAACAGGCAGTGACGGCAGTCCACATGTCGGACGCTCGCCCCGCAATATCAAATGTACATAATACAACAATACTGTACTACCACTGCAACCAGGCTATCCCCACGACCGATCCGCAACATCACAGCAATGTACAGCATCACAGAACAATAACGTGAAAGTCACGTTCGCAAATCCGTCTAACCGGGCTATAGCAGTTAGACAGGATTTACCGATCGAGTGACATTCACGGTCGCAGATATAATGTAAATACTGTGAAATAATGTGTTTAAAATATCCGATCGATCAAATTTTAACAAGTGGGCCCCAAGTACTACTGTAGCACATCAAGAAATTCTGGGCCCAAAATTAATATTCCAAAAATCCTAATTTTAACCCAGAAAGCAACTGCTGAAATTTGATGCAGTGATCTCAACATAGTGCGGCGGAACCGCGGCCTAAAGGGGGGTTTGGCCGCGGTTCCGCGCCCCTATTGTGGAGTCACTGTATCGAATTTCTACAGTATTCTTAGAATTTCCAGTACATCACTTTTCTACAACCTGAAAAAAATTTCGACTCCAGAAAATTTCAACAGAAAACTGATGCATGTGAAAAACGCGGATTTTGGAATTTTGGTCGATCGGAAATGTAAACACATTAGACAAAGCTAGACTAGGTTAATGGCGAGGCTCTGATACCACTGTAAGTGCACGGCGGCGCCCCGGCCTCCATCCCGAGGCCAAATGCTGAAGCGATGGTTAACTTTAATTTTGCAAACTAGAAAACCGGCACCACCGCGCACTAAAACTCGGATCGGGCCATTAACTAGTCCTAGCTAACTACAAGACGGGTTAGAGATATACTGACTGATCCGAGTCCTCCGGTCTTCTCGTCGTCGTCCCGATCTCCTGCGGAAACTCCGGTCGTCGCCTCCTTGCCAGAAGGGCACCACATCGTCTGCATCTTTTACGGGCTCCCACCACAATACCGAGGCAACTCGGGCACGAAGCTGGCAAGTCGACGTGCCCAAGATTTGCTGTAGAATATAGTGTGGATTACTATGTCTCTTTTTGGGGTTGTAGGAATTGCCATATAGGTGGAGGAATGATACAATCTCATGGAGATGGAACTTGTGGGATTTTTCCAAGAGCAAAAGAGCAAAAATCCCACACTAAAAATTTGGACAGCCCCTAGCCTTTCTTGGCCGGCCATGGCATGGTGGGAGAGGAGAGAATGGAGTGTGTATCCCAAGAATGAGAGAGCCCCCTAATAATCCAAGGGAGAGAGAGAGAAAAGGCAATCATGCAAAGAAATGATCACTAGGAAAGTCCAACACTCAAACAACAATCATCACACTTCATCATCAACAAGCATGATGACAATCAAAGGCCAACACTCCACCACAACCATCATGAAAACACAAGTCAAGCCATCATGGTCAAAAGAGGTCAAATGATGGTGCAAGTATTATGATACAATTATATGCAAAGACCCCCTCCACAAAAGCTTGTTTGCACAAATGCAAATAAGCCCTCCTCCACCAATCTTCGGCCAATGAACGATACAAAGGAAATTGGCCGAAACGGACAGCAAACTGGCAACTCCAGAAAACTGGTCCCATAATAAATTACAGGAAAACCCCGATACTGTGCATACACACCCGCATTTGTATTCTGACCGAAATACAAATGCAATGAGACAAAATCTACACTGTACTATACTAGGATCCGGCTTAAACCAAAGCCGGCTAGTATTATCCGTCCAATCCTGATCCGTGCAATACCGCACGTATCTGATCGAACCCTGCCACATCTCCATACGGCCTCTACAGCGTTTTGCCCGAAAACTTGAGCAAATGAATGTGGGGGACTCTAAAGACTCGTCAACATCATGGTTGTGGATTTAACCACTAGCACGTCAGAGGTATAAGCCAATACGTGACGGGCCACCAGCTATTGACCAAAAGGGACGTCGATGAGCGAACTCATCCTGACACCCTACTGAGCCTGTCAGTGACAATATCCGTACAGTCCGGTCCGTTCGTCTATGAGCATCGCATGGCGGGCCTAGGGGGTTGGTAAAAGTCAGACCCCCAAAAGCGGTACAAGTCGTGTCGGAGTGTAGCCCAGAACACCCTGAGATACTACTGGAATACCTACCAGTAAATCTCCTGCCTCGGCCGAGGGCTTTGTGTAATGGCTCTCCTAGACACAGCGCGACCTCACCCCCAATATCGGGAGAGACGAACCCCTGAAGATACGCTGACTGCCTCCATGTGGCTCGGGACTGTACCCAACTAAAACCTGTTTGCACGTCTCCTTTGAGCGTGGTAGGGTAGTAATCAAAGTACAGTGGGAACTCACACGAGACAAATGACGATCCTCAGGTCGATGAACTAACCTGTACACATGTCACCAGGGAACTGCTATCTGACGTCAGGTATAAGACCAACTAGCATGTTCCCGACGAGTCCTGTCCGGTGTACTCATATCCCAATGAGCACCTGTATACATCTTAGGTGATCCAACTGACACCAATGGCTTATGAGACCGGCCACCGCCCCTCGTCGGGGTCTCGACTGTATACACTAGTCTACTCTGGAGTATCGATGCCCTGTCTCGAAACTCACACGACTAGGGACCTTTTAAGGATGTGCTTATAGACCCCAGCTCCCACTTATATGATCGCCCTCATACTGCTGGTGGTCAAGCAAGAATCCTAGGGGCTCTATCAACGTGTAATAGCGACATGTCAGGTCACCTAAAGCAGTACACGATGATAAAGATAAACCAGATAGCATACTATCATCTCGAGTAAGACTGTCCTACTGGGACAGGACCTCCCTCAATCATTGCAATCACGTGCCTGTGATCCAATAATTGACTCTGAGGGCACTATCTCCAACAGCTCGTCCTCGAGCAAACTTATTTTTTATTCTCGACAAAAATCTAACCTAACCGCACTTTCGCAGGGAAACGCGATTGCACTGAGCTCGTGCAACAAGTCGTTAAACCTCTAGGTGTCCCTAGTAGGAGGAGTGTTGTCTCCTGAGGGTTTTCAGCGGATACTACCTACAAAATCCTATCAATTTGGCTTTTCGACTTTAGTTCTCCAATTAGGTTTTCTAACAAGGAATTCTATTATCGTCAACCCGTAAATTATCCACCCATGTTCTTCACACTTTCTCATCATTTAACTTAAGATTATATATGTTCTATAGACTTACTTAGCTTTCGGCATCTCTTAAGTTTTCCTTCTAAGGTTCCATCTCCACTTAGGAATTTTTATCAATTTACTAAAGATACAAGTTCTATTCTTCACTCCTTTCTCTCATCTAAATCCCAATCACATATCCCCACATGTGTCTATAAATCACCCTTACATTTGGAAATTCAAATCAAGCAATCATACTCTTGTCCATTGTCCAAAGCATTTATTAATTGGTGAATTTTGAACTGACTTTTGCTTGCACGTCCTTCATGCGACTGTTAATACTTCTTGAGATACCAACAACCGATTACAAGATGCGTTAGCACTTTAAAGCGTACTTCCTAGTTTTGCAACGCCCAAAGCTTTAGCAGTGACTCCCAAACCAGTTGGTCTAAGGCACTAGGTGATGAAGCACCCTCGCTAAATATTTTTCTATTTTTTAGCCTTAAGTAATCACGAAAACCAGTGTTCATTTTTTTCTTCTTTATTCACTTTTTTTTCCTTTTATTTTCATTGTACTAAGGACTTTAGACAAGAGCATTTCAAGGTCTCCTCTACTATTCCAAGTTTCAAGGTGCGTGATTGTGCAATTTGTAGGGTATACGTTTTCAGAATCTAAACTTAAGTTAGGAATTATTTTTCAAACTTATACTCTAATAAAAATATCAATACTTTTCCTTCGTTTCGACTTAGCCCAAGAAGTGAACCTAAAATTTGCCTATTTCTAAATAAACTACAAAGACATATACTTTCTACCGTTAAACTTTAAGGAAGGTTATTTTTAGGGTTTTTAATTTACTAAGTCTAAGATCTAGTTTTTCCTAACCAGTTGACCTATTTATCAAACTCAAGTCAATTAACAATTAACTAGAATTGAATACATTAATTTTTATAATTTTTTGAAATTTTTCAATTTTTATGGGTTTTTTCCATTTTCTAATTTTTTTATTTTTCAAATTTTTCAAATTTTTATGATTTTTATATAAGGATGCAAATGTAAAAATATACATATGAATGCGAGGGAAAAACGTACCGAGCATACCCCCAAACTTAAACTGGACAGTGTCCTCACTGTCATGCTGCACCAAGTGGGTCGATAATGTCGGCAATTTCCTGCTTATTATGATATTTACATATTATACACACCCCCAAACTTATTTGAAATAAAGTGTTGAAAAAGTTGATTGGAAATTCGGGGGTGAAAGTGGAGGAGATTTAATCGGTGTAGATCGGCTCCTGTAAAAATAAGAGCTCCTCCGATGGGTCCGCTGTGAGGAACGGTTTCAATCGATGCCCATTCACTTTGAATAGAGTACCGTCCTCTGGATTTTCAAGATCGACCACACCGTGCGGATAAACGGTAGGAACTACATAAGGTCCTCTCCATCTAGAACGGAGCTTGCCGGGGTGATAATGTAACCGAGTATCATAGAGTAAAACCTGTTGACCAGGTTTAAATGTTTTACGCAAAAGGTGTTTATCATGGAACACCTTAGCTCGGTTTTTAGCAATCACGGTATTATCATATGCCTCATCCCGCAGCTCTTCTAGTTCATTCAACTGCAGCTTTCGATTGCTGCCCGCGTCTCCTAAAGATAAATTCAGCTCTTTGATAGCCCAAAATGCCTTATGCTCAATCTCTACTGGGAGGTGGCAAGCCTTCCCGTAAACAAGTCGGTATGGAGACATGCCAAGATCGGTCTTGTATGCAGTACGGAAAGCCCATAGTGCATCGATCAATTTAAGTGACCAATCTTTACGGTTTTTAGAAACCGTTTTCTCCAGGATTTGCTTAATTTGTCGATTCGAGACCTCGGCTTGCCCACATGTTTGGGGATAGTATGGCGTTGACAGCTTATGGGTGACAGAATATTTGCGTATTAAGGACTCAAAAGTCCTATTGCAAAAGTGAGAACCATTATCACTTATGATCGCTCGAGGGTGCCCAAATCGAGAAAAGATGTGTTCTTTAAGAAATCGAATGACAACCTTGTTGTCGTTCGTTCGGCTGGACACAGCCTCGACCCACTTTGAAATGTAGACAACAGCCAAAAGAATATACACATTTCCAAAAGAGTTAGGAAATGGTCCCATGAAGTCTATACCCCAAATATCAAAAATATCCACAAACAAAATTGGTTGGAGCAGCATTTCGTTTCTCCGCGATATCCGGCCCAAGTGTTGGCACCGGGAGCATGTCTTGCAGTATTCATATGCATCCTTGAAGAGTCGTGGCCAATAGAAACCACACTGCAAAACTTTCTCGGCTGTCTTCTTTGGGCCAAAGTGCCCGCCACATGCTTGATCGTGGCAAAAAGACAGCACACTCTTAACCTTATTTTCCGATACACACCGACGAATGATTTGGTCGGAACAGTATTTAAAAAGATAAGGTTCATCCCAGTAAAAATGCTTTACTTGGGACAAGAATCGAAGTTTATCCTGTTTCGACCAATCTTTAGGTATCAAGCCGGTGGCTAAGTAGTTTACGATATCAGCGAACCATGGTTCGCAAGAAATGGTTAAGAGTTGCTCATTGGGAAAAACATCGTTGATTGGAAGTTCTAGCGTAGGCGGAGAAGGAAGTCGTGAAAGGTGATCGGCCACTACGTTTTCACATCCTTTTTTGTCCCTTATGACAAGGTCAAACTCTTGTAGCAAGAGGATCCAACTTATTAGCCTCGATTTAGCATCCTTCTTCACAAAAAGGTGGCGAAGAGCTGAATGATCAGTATACACAATGACTGGAGAGCCAATTAAATAAGGCCAAAATTTTTCAAGTGCAAACACAACTGCTAAAAACTCTTTTTCTGTTGTTGTGTAGTTTAGTTGGGCTTCATTTAATGTACGACTAGCGTAATAAATCACGTGCGGCATCTTATTAATGTATTGTCCAAGGACAACACTAATGGCAAAATCTGATGCGTCGCACATAATTTCGAAAGGATGCGTCCAGTTTGGAGATGAAAGAATGGGTGCAGAAATGAGAGAGTTTCAAAGACTCGAACGCTTCCATACAAGTTGAGTCGAAATCAAATGTTGTGTCCTTGGCCAATAAGAGAGTCAAGGGTCTAGCAATCTTGCTAAAATCCTTGATAAAACGTCTATAAAAACCGACATGGCCAAGGAAAGCTCGGATATCTTTGACGCATCTAGGAGGAGGAAGATTAGAAATGACTTCAATTTTGGCTCTATCAACTTCTATGCCGTTTTGCGAGATGACATGTCCTAAGACAATACCTTCTCGTACCATAAAGTGGCACTTCTCCCAATTCAAAGTTAGGTTCTTATCCCTACAGTGGGTAAGAACTGCGTCAAGATGTCGTAAACACTCATCGAAAGAGTCACCAAAAATGGAGAAGTCGTCCATAAAGATTTCCAAAAACTTCTCAACCATGTCCGAAAAGATCCCCATCATACACCGCTGAAATGTAGCGGGTGCATTGCATAACCCAAAGGGCATGCGACGATAAGCAAAAGTGCCAAAGGGACAAGTAAATGTGGTCTTGTCTTGATCCTCTTTGGCTATGGGGACTTGGTTATAGCCGGAATAGCCATCTAAAAAGCAGTAGAACTCATGCCCCGCCAATCGTTCTAGCATTTGGTCAATGAAAGGTAAAGGAAAGTGGTCTTTCCTTGTTGCGGCATTGAGTTTTCGGTAATCGATACAAACTCGCCACCCTGTTTGGGTGCGAGTAGGAATTAACTCATTTGCCTCATTGGTAATGACCGTGATGCCCGATTTCTTTGGCACGACATGAATGGGGCTAACCCATTGGCTATCCGAAATAGGGTAAATGATACCACTATCAAGTCATTTAACAATCTCCTTCTTGACCGCCTCTTTCATAATGGGGTTGAGGCGTCTTTGTGGATCCCTTACCGGCTTGGTATCATCCATCAAGTGTATATGATGTTCGACTATGAGGGGACTAATCCCCTTGATGTCCGTCATAGACCAGCCGAAAGCTTGCCGATTATTGTGTAAGACCATTAAAAGAGCCTTCTCTTGCTCGAGAGCTAGAGAGGCAGATATGATAATGGGTAAGGTCTCATTCTCACCTAGATAAGCATATTTTAGGTGCAACAGCAAAAGCTTTAGTTCGAGTTTAGGTGGTGAAACAATAGATGGTAACAATGGAGTAACTGTTTCAAACTCGAAGGATTCCATCAAAGGTTCAAATCGAGTGTATGCAACCGACTCGGATGGTTCAACTAACTCATCCGAAAAAGCAAAAGACTCAAACTCGGGTGGAGAGTCTTCAAAATTGTCAACAAAGGTGAAACACTCATAATCTTTGTCCGTCGTGAAAGCTGTATTGGATTCTAGGAGGAACGCACTAGTGGCGTCAACATTGCTATGATCAAACATAAAATTTTCGAACTCACAGTCCTCCTCCGCGATCTCATTGATCGAGCAAACATCAAGTACGCTAGCATTAGGCTCATAAGGCTACTTCCCAACTTGAAAATATTGAGTTCAATTGTCATATTGCCAAAAGATAGATTCATTGAACTATTACGACAATTGATCACCGCGTTAGAAGTCGCGAGGAATGGTCGACCGAGTATCACCGGAATTTGATTACGGGGGTTAGCGATAGGTTGTGTATCCATAACAATAAAGTCAACGGGGAAAATGAAATCCCCTACTCTAATTAACACATCCTCCAACTCTCCCCTAGGATGGGTGATTGATCGGTCGGCCATTTGGAGAGTACAATGAGTGGGCTTAAGCTCTCCAACGCCTAATTGTTCGTACAATGAATAAGGTAGCAAATTGACACTAGCACCAAGATCTAATAGTGCTCTATTGATGTTCTTGTCCCCAATTGTTATCGAAATAGTAGGACAACCGGGGTCCTTGTGCTTTGGGGGTAAAGAATTGACAAGAGTATCACTAACAGCACTAGCTACGAAAACTTTCTTTGGTACTTGTGACTTCCTCTTTTTGGTGCATAAGTCCTTTAAGATTTTTGCATATGAAGGAACTTGTTGGATTGCATCCAAAAGAGGGATATTTATGCTAACCTGTTTGAACAACTCTACAATCTTCTCCGTCTGTGGAGTTGGTTTATTGGATCTCAACCGGTTTGGAAAAGGAACATTTTGAAAAGTCGTTGAGTCCAATTTTTGCGGATCAGATTGTTGAGTTGGAACGGAACCCCGTGTAAATGTGTTCGTGTTGTAAGAAGTGGGTCCGTTCAAGATAGAAGAAGTAGAGCTGTGTGAAGGATGGAGAATAGGCTCTAATGACGAAGAAGAAGAAGGAGGTGAAGAAGATGAAGAAGGACCACCGGCAGGGGGGTCATGGTTAATACCCACATTGTTTTGCAACACTTTTCCGGATCTCAACGTGGTCACAACATTTACGTTATGATTCTGCTGTTCATATGCAACATGTACGTGACCGGGATTTGGCAGTGGTTAAGACGGAAGCTTTCCTTTATCTCGCTCTTTCAACGCAGCATTGAGTTGTGCAATTTGTGCCTCAATAGATTTGATACTTTGATCATGTGAGGCACTGTTTTGCACCAAAGATTGAATAGAAGTCTCTAATCTTGCTGTAGATTGTGTAGATTGCTTTAGGAATGCCTCTAGACTTCTTTCGAGCAAGCTAACCTTGTCATTATTAGGTTGAACAAAATTGTTTGGCGGGTAAGAAGTGTTAGGCACAAAATTGTTCACTTGATTAGGGTAAGGTTGCTGTTGGAAAGGTTGTTGAAATTGAGTTTGTGGAGGTGCTTGTTGTTGTGGAGGAGGAGGCCTTGGAAAATTGTTATTTCCTTGGAATTGTTGATTTTGGTTCCAAGCGAAATTTGGGTGGCTCTTCCAACCCGGATTGTATGTTGAAGAGTATGGATCGTTTTTTTGTCGTTGCTGAAAGGCAGCATTGACTTGATCCTGTCCTTGAGTAGATGCAGTGTAGGGACACTCTTCAGTGAGATGTGATGGATCCGAACAACAAGCACAAATAGTTCGTGGAGGCACAACGGGGGCAGGAGAAGGCGATGAGATTTTGGTCTCAATCGCTTCTAGCTTTTTCGTAAGAGCTGCTATCTCGGCCTTCATAGCAATCGACATCTCTACTTGATGTATGCCTGCCCTAGGTTGACCAATAGAAGATGATGATGATGTGGTCTTGGTGCTCTCCCACTTAATTGTTTGTTCACTAAGATCCTCAAGAAACTGCCACGCTTCGTCACTAGATTTGGTTAGAAAGTGACCTTGACAAATGGTTTCTAGCAACTGCTTCGTTGCCGGGTTCAATCCCTCGTATAATGTTTGGCAAAGTTGCCAACTTTCGATCCCATGATGAGGGCATTGAACGAGTAGGTCTTTGAATCTTTCAAAACACTTCCAAAATGGTTCGGAAGAAAGTTGTGAAAATTGTATAATCTCATTACGGATTCTAGCAGTTTTGTGATGAGGATAGAACATTTTAAGAAAGGCTTTCACAAACTCGTCCCAATTTCTAATTGAATGTGATGTTGTGCTGTATAGCCACTTCTCGGCTAGGTCACATAAGGTGAAAGGAATGAACCTTAGCCTTATAGCGTCATCACTTAATTGGGTAGTTTTCATCATAGCGCAAACGTTTTGGAATTTGTTGATAAAGATATATGCATCTTCGGATTCCAAACCATGAAACTTGGGCAGCATATTGATGAAGTGGGGTTTGATCTCAAAATTGTCCCCATTTACCGGTGGGAGGGAAAAACAAGTAGGAAGGGCGGTGCGGACGGGGTAGAAGAGATCCTGGAGCGCGACTTGTGTGGGCGCTTCAACAGGCGGGTGATTCGGGTTATTCGCACTTAACGGAGGTGGAATCATTCCCGTCGGTAAGGTGTTGTTAGGATTGTATCCCGACATACCTTCGGAAGAAGAATGTGATGGTGAAAGTGAAGAAGTGGACAGGATTTCGACTTCGGAGTCGAGAGGTTCGTCGGTCGGTACCAACGAAACACGGACTAATCGGGCGCTAGGGTCCCTAGTCCAACCGGACATACACTAAAAGGGTTAGTGTAGTCGAAAGATGAAAGACAGAATGTGGAGGTAAGAAAACGTAAATGAGCAGAAGTGGTGTAGGTGAGTGCAAAGATTTCTTTAGCGACAAGTTGCAAGTTTTGAAAAGATTTTTCTTTTTTTTCTTTTTAAGTGAGCTTTTGCAAAAAGATTTTTGAAAAGACTTTTGACACAAATGCAATTAACCATAAATGCACAATCAGGCCTAGGTCTAGGGTCACCTAGGTCAGCTAGACAGCTCCTAACTGTTCCGAAGGGCTAGAGATAGGACCTCAAATTGCCTCTTCACCGCCAATTGCGGCCAGGTAAGTGCCAGGTAAGTAGGAAGGAACCACACTGTGGGCCTAATTAAAAACCACTAGCCTTGACACACTTGCCTAGGCACCACAAAGTCAGGTAAGAATAAACGGCCGATGCCTATACTAGTCCTCTGTCCTATTGAGCGCGACGTCCTTTGGGCTGAGTCTAGTATTTTTTAATTAAGAGTGGTCAATGCAAATGCTTTAAGTGATTTCTGGGGTCCTGGGAAGGGTAATGAAATCCCCACCCAATCTGAATTGGTCAATAGCCCCTTAAAGTCAGATTAAAATATGCAAAGCAGTAAATCACTTGCAATCAATTATTTTTTAGCGCGGTGCAAAGAATCCTGCAGAAAATCAATTATTGGAAGGGGGAAGAAGATTTTTAGCGCAAAGAATTCTGCAGAAGATTTGACAGAAGATATATGGGGATTTGCAGAGGGGAGAATGAGGAAACAAACCGAGCAATTTTCGCGCAGAGAAGACAACAGGGAGCCGTGGAACCGCGGTTTTGATGGGGTAATTATGGTGGAAACGCGGTCTCGTGGAGGGTTCGGGTGTCCAAAAAAATTCTACTGTTCTGTACTCGCAATCCCTCTCTATTTCGATGTAACCTTTTCTGTTTCGCACTCTGGAATTTTCCAGATCCGTCAATCCTGCAAAAATTCACAAAAGAAACCTTCAAACAATAAAAGATGAAAGAATTTTTATATTTTTAATTTTTTCAAATTTTTAAGATTTTTATATTTTATATTAACCCGAAATTACAAAAAGGAAATTTTACGCCATCCCCGGCAACGGCACCATTTGATTTAGAGAGGTTTTATCGATCAAAAATTATTTACCGCAATGAAGAACGGCGTCGCATGAAGCTAGCCGGTGAATACGGGTCGGTCCACAGGGATGTTGTAAATCTCCTTCAAGTTCTTACGAGCTAATTCCAAATGGTGTTTGGTCTTTTAATTAGATCTAAAAACGAAGTTGTGTTATACTAGGATTAGAAACTTGCTAGGATTAGGTTTAGGTAAAGTTTGGTAAACAAATATCTACACCTCTTTCCAATGCCTTAATTTAGATATCATATTAGGGGTTATGGTAAATTTTAATAAAGGGGATTAGGATGATTAGGAAGATACTTCTTCCTCTAGATCCTTGTCCTTCCTTTCTTAACCTTTACCCTAACCTCCATAGAAAACTTACAACTCCGGTCTTTTATACTATGAATCACCGTTACCTCGAGGGTAGAGTGTCGTAGGGAGCGGAAGATGAAAGTATGCATGGAGTCCTAATGTTCATAATAGATTGCAAAGAAAAGAGATGAGAGATCTTCATCTCTCAAACCCTTCCCCTATTCCTAACCCTAACAAGCGAG